>JBCAUA010026726.1:0-12471 GCA_038406235.1 Peronia verruculata
ACCAACCAACCAACCAACCAACCAACCAACCAACCAACCAACCAACCAACCAACCAATCAACCAACCAACCAACAACCAACCAACAAACAAACATAAATAAACAAACGAACAAACAAAGAATAACCAGCCAAACAAATAGAAAACAAGGAAACAAAAATGGCGATGAGTAAAAGAGTTTCTCTTATCACTTCTATATATAATAAAATACCTCCTACTGCAAAAAGCTTTCCTCAGTTACACTTTTTCATTAAGATGAATAGAGAGAGAGAGAGCGAGAGAGAGAGAGAGAGAGAGGGAGGGAGAGAGACCGAGAGAGAGAGAGAGAGAGAGAGAATTTCGATGAGAAAAATGTAGAGATGTGCTAAGTGGGAGGAAAGAAACGAGTGACTGTAAGAGATACAGAGACATATTGAATGACTGGAATAAGAAATACCTGCATGTGACATGTGTTTGAAATATTCCCTCTCCGCTCACGGCACTCTTGAATATAATCTGCCACAAAAAGCGTGATTATAGATAAAAGTTGTACGTCAAACCCATCAATCATCACTTGTGCCTTAAAATTTGTTCAGGATACTAGAAGAGAACCCGCGGCCTCTGTGAGAGATTATTCAAATAAAAAGGGCCTCTAAGTGTATGGCAAAGCGTGCGCACCTCGATGTTGATATTTTGGTTGATTACACTAGAGAAACACAGATCCATTATGCAACAGTGTTGTGTGCCGATAAATGTCGGCTGGATCCATTCAGCAGTTTTCGAGTCCATAAGCCTATAGGGCTTTTTCTTGCAACCTTTTAATATAGATATCTCTTAACATCTAGATCTATACCATAAATCTGCAACAAAACCACTAAAAGACTTCTGGACCCAAAAACTACTGAATCTATCCATTGACATTTGGCGCACAGTATTGGGGCATAAAGATCTGTGTTTCTACTTACATAAAGCCGGAAAAAAAGCTTACTGTGTTTGACATTACCCTAGAAAAGGCGTAAATAATTGCATAGCAAACTCCGGAGAGTGTTTAATCCGAATTGTATGTTCGACAGAATGACGCGTTCAAAACAGCAAACACGTTTTCTTTGAGTAACATTCAGTTCAATCATCCAAAATACAAACAACGAAGTGCGTACGCCTGCCATACACTTTTAAGTCGCAAGGCAGGGCAGTATTGCCATTGGTTGGACCAATATTTGAAACATCTCCCACGAGGGCTATGAATTCTTTTTTTTTTTTTTTCTATTTCATTAAATTTATTGATTAAATATGGGCACAAAAATAGCTCATCAATTACTTTAAATTTGTGCACACATCCGCATGAGAGAGTTTTCTGTCATTGTGCTTACATTGAATGCAGGTAAGAAACACGGACACCTCTATTTACACAGAAAAGGTAAAAAACATAGCAAGACATGAGAAATCGGAACCAAACCTAATCTAATCTAACCAGACCAAACCAAAAATGTAACGGACATCCACCCACCATCATTCAGAAACAATCTAAAACTTCAGATCAGAGAACTAACTGAAGTCAGCTTATGTTAAGTTCAGCCTTAATTTGCCCAGTGAAATGTTGAAAGGGCTAGAGAGGCGGTCCAGGTCCCAGAGATGAAACAGACAAGATGGTGAGGCGATCGTGAGGGGCTTCAGGTTTCTCATCCCGGCCCCAGGACGGGTAGCCACCAGGGCAAATATGCACAGTCTAACGATGTTTACCTATGCAAACAGAAGGGGGCACGCAGTTTCAACGTTTGCCCAGGAGAGAAAGAAAGGCAGAAAGAAAGAAAGAAAGACAGAAAGGAAGAAAGAATGATCAAAAGGACAGTGGAAAGAATGGAAGAAGCAAAGGAGGATCAAAAGAACAACTGAAAGAAAGACAAGACGAATTGACATCACATTAGATATACGCGCGACATGATCATGGACTGAGAAAACAGTGTTGAGTTCCGGTTAACAAAAGCCATGGGCTTTTGCGAGAGGAAAATTAGAATAACATGGTCGAAATAGAGGATTATTAGAGGTCATGGTCTCTGGGACTATGGGTCAATATAAATTGAAAAAAAAACAGTGATCGTTGCCCTTTCATACATTTATTGTTTGTTTATGTGTTTGTGTTGGGGTTTAACGACACATCAACACGATTACGGCTATATTGTGCCAAAACACGGTTAGATACGTTTACACGTAAAGAAGAAGAGGAAAGAGACCGGGACAGAAGACAGACGCAAGGAGAGATAGAAGAGATGTCACCCCTTGAATGTCGAGGATGGCATTCCATGGGAGACACCCCACCGACTGCAGGCTTTCACTGCCTGCAGGTGGGAGCAGAGATACTACTTATATACCCCAAGCCCCTGTGGGGTCTTCATACATTTACATACTAAACATAAGTTCCAAGCTAACGTATATTTCGAACCAAGACTTTGGAGAGAGCTGTTGTGAACTTTTAACGTATATAAAATAAAAACTGGTGGCATCGATCGATAGGGGGATCGCAATGACCTTGCGGTTGGACGTCTGGGGGATGGGGAGATTCGAAGTAGATTAGAATCTGCATCTTTTTCGGGGACTCAACGGTTCCCTGGCTTCCTGTAGGTAAGGAAGTCCGACGCCTGGCCTTCTCGGATAATGGCGAGTATATTTCGGAGGTCCTGTGTATACGTTACGCACGTTAAAGATCCCTTGGCAGTTCAAAATCAATGTAAGAGTACGCTGAGTACGGCTGTCCGGCAAAAGTTCCAAATTCCAAATTTCTACCCATAAATTTCTCAGCAAAAATTGACAACTTCTAAAAAGCCGAGATAATCCTCCTTTCCTAGGATGGAAAGGCTCAAGAAAAATAAACTAAGACGGCTGAAATGTCTAAAAAAAAAAAAAAAGCAAAAAACATCGAGTCAAATTGCCAGATCGACAAAAAGCGCATGACAAGCGAACTCGGAGAACGTTTGTAGAAGACATTATTATGCTTCGCTGTTGAATAAAAGAATGATGATGGTGGTGATGTGTCGGCTTTACATTAAACTTGAAGTCTTAACAGGAACACACGAATATCAGTTATCTGGACACGATAAAAAATGTAAATTTCTTCTCTATCATCACACGTTATCGGGAACTTTCGTAATGTATAGAACTTAGATTCTGTGTGTGTGTGTTTTTTTTTTTTTTTTGTTTTGCATGTATGGAAAATGACTTCAGAATTTAGTCATGGCTAGAACTTAATTTAATGTGATTTGTCATGTATGATTAAAATAATCTGTTCTCGCATACCGACGTCATGATTGCTTGTGATCGTTCCTTCATTGGCAACACTGAGTCAACCAGAGCTGATATTACATATCTTTATGATAACTGTAACTCTGCACAGACAAATAAATGTTATCGTCTCCGAATTTTCTTCCCGGAAGGAAAAAGTAAAAAGAAGACAGTAAAACTGGGAAAACAGAAATTAAAAAAAAAAAAAAAAAGGGGGGGGGGCAGAACATAATCTCTTGAGGCCAGTCAGATTGAGTGGTAAGTCACATGACTTTAACAGAGACGTCGAGGGTTGAAAGTGATAAAGGTGGTCTAACAACCGATGTTTTTATATAACAGATAGATCTAGTGATAGAACATTCTTCTCTGAGTAAGTAGGCATTGCTCATCATGGACTTTAACAGAGAAGGTGATTTGAAAGTAATGAAATTGGTCTTACAGCAATGTTTTTTATATAACAAAAATGGACAGAACATTTATTTCTGAGTTAGTAAGTATTTGCTCGGGGCAGATTTTAAGTACACCAGGATGTGTTTAGAGGGATGACGTTTAAATTGATTTGCTAAACTGTTCATATTGCCTGTTTTCTCCTGATTTTAGCAGGTGTTGACGAGTCATCCTTGTCTCCTCAATTTGAAAATATCCCTGGCTATCACTCACTCACTCACTCACTCACTCAATCAATCAATCAATCAATCAATCAATCAATCAATCAATCAATCAATCAATAATCACAAACTCACTCTTTCACTCACTTACTCACTCACTTACTGACTGATTGATGGATTGACTTACTATGTGACTAATTAACTATCGTAGAAAGAAGCAAGTGACAATAAGGTTAATCATATTATCAGTGATGATAAAAAGACGGCCGAAGAAGAAACGACGCAATTTTTGTCACATTTTACGAATTCGCTAGTTTGCAACAAATTTCTGACAATCCGGTCCCAAATGAATAATTGCAACAAATTCAATTTCAAAGACAGAGACAAAGGAGTTGTTGTTAGTTCAGGGAGTGTAGGATTTCCCTGGGGAGGGGCACGGAGGGAAGATGAAGCGGAAGGGCGAAAAAAATGGAGACCTGAGGCATTTGGAAAGGGGAGAATGTCCGGAGAGGGAGAGGAAGCCGAGAGTGATTTGCTGTACGTGAGAAAATAACTGAGGAGAACACGAGTAAGAAAATTACCCGAGCCCTGATAACATCTGTTAATTCATAACGAGATTAACTCGTCAAACTGTGTTTGCAAGTTGTTTTCATATGTCTTCTAGCGTCAGCACACGTCAACTTGCCAGTCTGTCCCTCTTGCCCCCTCCTCCATCTCTCTTTTCTCCCTTTCTTTACTAACCACGTTTCCTCTGTTTCCGACTCTCTGTTTCTCTAGGCTTATCACCCACCCTGCCTCTCGTATCTCTTTTTATCAATGTGATTCCTCTTTTCCCATTTTTTTTTCTCTCGCACACAATAACTCCCTATCTCCATTCTCTCTTGCTCTTTCATCATCTCTTGATGTCCCACGTTCTCTCTCTCTTTCTTTCTATTTCAGCCACCCCCCCCCCCCTTTCACTCTCTCATCCAAAGAAAAACACGCACATACGCACGCACGCACGCACACACACACACACACACGCACGCACACATACACACATACACAATCACACACACACACATACACACATCAGACAGCAACCACTAAAATGGTAAAGCATTCAGTAAAGCATAGGTCATAAGAAGAGAGAAGGTAAGAAACGAAGCAAGAAACAGAAGAAGGGCGGAAAAGCGAAAGAGAGAAATGGCGAAAGAGAAAGAAAGACAAAGAGGGAAAATGGTTGGAAGAAAAAGAGAAGAAGTGGAAACAAATAGGGAAATGATGAAAGCGAGAGAGAGAAAGAGGGGGGGGGGCAACATACATATACACACGGGTACCGGGAGAGAGAGAGAAGGGACAGAGAGAGGGATAATAGTTATATAAAGGAATGAATGAGAACGAGATAACCGCCTCCAGTAGGTAGAAAGACATATTATACAGGATGTAATCATAATAAGAGAGAATGAGTGAAAAAGAGATACAGTCGTGAGCAAGACAAAGATCGACAAAGAAGGACGTATAAGAGAAAGGGAATTAGGCAGAACATGGGGAGAAACGTTGGTAAATGGAGAGAGGAGTGCAGTTCCATACCAGTGACAGAGCACACTGACACAAATTCCTATTTGAACACTTTAACAAATGTCTGTACAAATCTATCGCTCAGTTAGTACTTTCATCCAACAGCCTCATTCCAAGCCCAACATGCACAGTTTGCAAGCTCATTATTTGCCGATGGCTTAAGTTTCAATCCCGCTGACTGACGTCATCGATGACATGCGCGTGGCTACAAAATGTCACCCGCGATGACATGATGACGTGCATGTCAACTGTCCTATTGCGAACAATGTCAGGACGTCTCGGCTTTCACAGAACTTTTGTTCATGCCCCTCGCTCGTGTGCTCGGCAGGTGGTGGCTACAGGTGTGCATGGATGGGGCGAGAGGAATAATGACTAGTGTCCAGAACACATTCATCACCTAATCTTTTCATTAGCATCCAAAACTTTCTCTAATGTCTGCTTTTCCCTTGTGTAATCCGCTAGGATTTGCAGTTGAACTCGTCAGATTTTGGAGGTTCTAACTCAAAATCAGGATTTTCTTGGAGCATGCTCGATTTCCAAGGCTACGCAAAAATTACATTTTTTTTCTATGCATGATAATTATCCAGAGCACAGTAGCCGTGTGCTAAGGTTATCTTTGGTAATGACCTATTACATGAAGTTCGTTTTTCACACCTCAGACATTTCGAATGAGGATATTCTCACTCAGCAACACCAAGCGTTAAATGTTAACAAAATCGACACATTATTATGGCATTCTCAGTTTCACTATTATGAAGTTTTGTTAAGAAGCAATGCTGATCACGATTTTTTCTTCACAAAATATGTCTACTTGATTTGCCAAAAGAGTGTACATAGCGTCTTAAACTGTTTGTCTAGTTGATTTTGCAACCCTCTTTGTAGACTCCAATTAGCTCATCGCCAACTTAGGTGCTATAAAATAAATGGTCCCTTTCCTACTACATGGCCAAAGTATATTACTCGTCTAAATTCCCTTAGCGATGCACAGTTTACGCAAACGGTGGTATCTCCACTCCCCCTCCCCCCTGCACACACACTCACTCCCCAGCTTCTAATAATGTGTGTAGAAGCCTACACCAAATTTCGTAGAAATATGGGAAAAGATGACCCATATGGCACCTCTAGGAACCGGGCTAAGATTGCTGGTGAAAATCGAGGACTTCATTAAAAAAAAAAGAAACTGATTCAGCAAGAAAAGCGATAAAACAAGGCCCGATGTTTCTGACAGTGAATAATCAACTTTTGACATACCATCATTTCTTCATGTTTCCATATCAACATACAACAAATTTTTTTTTGTAAACTAGATGAGGAAAGGACGGTGATATTATGTTGAAATATCAGGTCTGAAGGCGGTCCATCTAACCATATGACATGTCATATTATACAAGACTTTATTCCTGCTGCCTGAGTGTGGACAGTCATAACCACAAGGCTAGCATTATCCGCCACCGGTGAAGTTGACATCTTCAATGCTGGATACTTGCCAAAACATCTGAAAGTGCATAGGTAGAGTTGCTCGCCATCATAAACATAAATCCCAATCTGTCTCTAAATCCTCACAAATCTCTCCAAATCTCCATCTGTGGTGCACATTCGGTGATGGTCTAGCTTCTGCTACCAATAATATAGCCTACGAGAGAGAGAGAGACTGAGACAACGAGGGAGAGAGAGAAATAGAGAGACAAAGTAAGCAGAGAGAGAAGGAGAGATAGATACAGACAGAGAAACAGACTGAGAGAGACAGACAGAAAGGAAGCAGACAAATAGAGACAGAAGAGACAGAGGGATATGGTTGCTTTTGCCGAGTTTCAGCTTGATAGATTCTCATGGGCCCGTACTGCACCCTCCGCTACTGTTCTCAGACAGTGAGGCAAAGACAAAGAAATACGACGAGAGAGAGAGAAAGAGAGAGAGAGAGAGAGAGAGAGAGGTTTTGCCCAGTTTCAAATCGTTACGCTTTGATCGACCAGGCCAGAGCTGCATCCCCGCTGCTGTTTGAAGATGTCAAACATGTCATCAGATAATGCGGACATCTTCAGCTGATCCTCTGACAGCGGCCTGGGCCTCAGTACTTAATATTCATGTCCCCTTTGCCTATGTACTGCGCTCAAGCTTTTAAAACTCTGACACCGACGGTTAATGACAACGGATGGCCTGTGTGAGTGATGTCAGTGGCCCTGAAAACAAAGCCAGTATGATGCGGGCAGTAAAATAAAGACGACCTGTTTACTACCGATTAATACTGTTTTGTTATCCTGAAGATTGTGATGCGCAGATAGACGAGAAAAGTTGAAAGGAAAGCGTGACCTCGTCGTTAAAGCAGAGACAAAATAAATAAATAATAAATAATAAACAAGGGACGACATAAAAATGTGTACTGGCCTACGGATAGGGCCCCAAAATATGGCATTTTTGCATTAGTATGACATTTGAAACTATGGCATTTCTAAACATGTGAACTTCTACCTTGTGTGTTGTGCACAATAGATGTGTTTCTGTGTGTGTGTGTGTGTGCCTATGTTTAAGATAGAGGGAGAGAGAGAGAGGGCGAGAGAGAGAGAGAGAGAGAGAGAGCCACAGGCGAGGAAGACAAAATGAGATGCTTCTCATAACATACTGGAAGACAGAGAATTTGGAAAGGTTAGCGGTCACATTCAAAGACGCTCTGGCGACATCGGCCCAGGTCAAGGGATAGAAGAGGTGAGAGAAGCTGGGGTGAGGCACGTCCAGCAAACTTTTGATACACCGGTACTGCGTTCCTTGTAATTTGTCCAAATATCTATAATAACCAAATAATAATAATATGAGTCGAGCCAACATCTCCGAAGGCAAAACGTATGCCGCTTTCCCTGCACTAGTTTGTATACATCTCTTTGTATCAAGAAAATAAGGACTAGATAACTGAGCCAGCCATATATGACCCACTTATGATTTCTGTATTGTTGCTTTCGGTAGAGACACCTTTGTCATTTCCAATTCAACCGCCTGAAGAGGATCTGGCTGACAGGGCTGCCAACTTCTCCCAAAACGTTTTTTTTTTAAGTGAAAAATTCAATAATTTGAGATATAAATTAGTTATGAGTCGGTGCATTTCCTATGGGCATGGGTACGCACGCACGCACGCACGCGCACACACACACAAACAAACAAAAACCATATATACGAGTACCATGTTATAATTAAGGTATGTTAGGAATGCTTTTTACCAATACATGACACACTGCATACAGGGACACCTGCAGGCAGTTTGTGTTATAAGTCGAATGAATCCATCACCAAGGGTATAATATTATTGTATAGGCAATTGTTAATCCTTTTGATGTCAGGGTTGAAGACAGTACGGTTGATGGAGTATCTTTCAATGCTGAGATAAGTCGTTTTCGACTGATGTTATCGCTGTGCAGACTGTGCATTTGCCATAAAGAGAACCTAATCAAAACTTTGTCATAAGTGTTAATTTTTCCTTAATTATTTTAGCTTAAAAGAGTGTTGTTGTTGTGGTGGTTTTTATCGTTAGACACGTCCAAAGTAGTGGAAGAGGGTACAGAGACTTGATTTTGTTTCAATTTCAACTTCATTATTACGAATGTTTTGATACACGTAGTGAAAAACTCCGTCTGCCCGCGCTATATTTGTCTGTGTCTGTCTATCTATCTATCTGTTCGTCTGTCTGTCTGCCCACCTGTTTGTCCATCCAGTTCTCTGTTTTGTTGCTATGACTTCTGAACTCCTACCAACAGCTAGACGAATGTGACGGTGTTCGATCTTTAAAATTCTTCCAAGGATTGCGATGAAGGAAGTCAGCACAGCTAAGATGTAACTCGCAAATCCTTGGTCTATCAGAAGTGATGAGTGATCCGGTTGTAGAAGAGAGAGAGAGAGAGAGAGAAAGAGAGAAGGGGAGCAGAATTGAGTTTAAAGCTCAGTCACTCAGTTGCCAATAGCACAATATAACACAAGACTGAATCGACAGAGTTGGCAATGCTTAATTATTCCAAGCTGAAAATTAACTGTGGAGGTAAAACATTGATGCACACACCTCTGATGCTGCTCTGCTGACGAAGCACAAAATAACTATAAAAATAAAAACAACAACAACAAAAAAAAATGAGAAAGAAAACAAAGAAGCCATCCGCTCCAAGCTGAGATGAAGCGATTCACTTTCAATTACAAACACATGACCTGGCTTTCTTGCCAATTGCTCTATTTTCTTTATTTCTCACTTTCCACTCATCTGCCTCCCCCGATCTCTAAGACAGACAGCTCTTTTTACCGCCCCGATCCTATCCTATCAATCTCAGCTTGTTTCTCCAATCTTTTTCTTTTTTTATTTCGAAAGAACGAATCCCCAGCTCTCCCCTTCCCTCAATCCTTTTCTTTCTCTCTTCTTTCTCCCACTCACCCATCTCCTTCCTCGCCCCACCTCCTCCTTTGGGCCCCTTTACCTGCATTACTTTCACACCTGCCTTTATAACGGAGGTAACGTACGGAATTTCCCGAGCCCTACGCAGACCTGCCGTGAAATGTGGGAATAAAGAGGCTGCTTTGTGCATTTATTGGACCCTTGTTAGAGAGCGAAGAGGATGAGCAAGAGAATTCTCAAACTTGCAAGGGATTCTCGCATCTCTAGTCCTCGTCTATCTGTCTCAGTCCTGGAAGTGGAGAGAAAACCATTCTGGCCATTCTTGCGTTTCTTTTTTTTCAATTTCCAAAGAACAAACAATACACTTATATGATACTCACCCTGTACTGAATTAGACCTGAATGGTCATTAACAAAAAGAAGAAGAAGAAGAAGGTGAAATTTCGCCACGATCATAAAATGACTGTTTAAATCATTTTTTTTCCCAGGCCACACTAAAATACTTTGGAAGCTTTACTTCGTTGTTCTGAAAGTACTGTTTCAAGCGTTGCATTTTAAATCAATCATTTTAATATAAAAGATGTGAGTGATGGTAGATGGTGGAATGAATAGAAAACTGTTTTCCCCGTTTTTGTCGAAACAGCAAAAAATCAGGGGGCAAGTATTTTGTGAGCGTAATAAAATATCACTAGAGAATACTGGTGTCTGAGCAGCTTTCACTGAGGATTTCAAGGACCGCAGTCTTTATCAATGACAACCCCAGAACAAATTACGATATTCAAAAAACACATTCTTTTTCAGCCAGTGAGATATAATCAGTATTGCTAGACCGGATCTAAAACGTGAGCACATCACTAAAGCTAAATGCAGATAATCTCAATTCTGCATCAAGTTTTGCCCAAGCCTTAAAAAAAAAATAAAAAATTCAGAAATAGCGGCCAGAGGTAATCGAGGATAATGAACAGGGGAATATCTATAGAGGAAGAAACTAACATATCGATGATATAAAGATCAATTTTATGGCATAAAATTGCCAATGATCTCCTTATATATACTTTGGCAATAGATGACCTTTCTACTATGAATAATTTAGCCTCGGTGGTGCATTGGAATTTTAATGACAGTATTCGCACAAAAAGTTAAATTAACAGTTTTTATGACTCTCTTTGAAAAGTGATGTATATCATGGACTTGCACGGAGGCACAGATACTGTACTGAGGCAGCCAGAGAGCAATACTCTATTCAGCAGGTTCTGGAAGAGAATGCGCAAATGAAGAGATATTGGGTTAGGCAAAAAGTGGTAAACGTCACAAGATCGGATTGAGTGGACTCTTGTGGTCTCTGGCAGAATAATGAACAATGACGATAACTCCCACGAGTGTTCAGTTGACGAAATACAGCTCAGAATATAGTGTCTGGTCATTCACAATTTGTCAGTGTGTCACGATAGCGATTAAAACAGGGCAACATTGGCCTCATCATTAGATAGTGCAAAACATCTAATCCCAGGGGTTCCAAAGTCGATACACTCCCATGAAAAAAAAAAAAGAAAGAAAACTGGCCGAAGTGATAAACAGTGTTCATACATAATTATCACAAATACAAATTTCATACCTTTAAAATCTCTCTAGAAATATCCTAACTTGGCAGCCATGATGTCAGACTTTGGAGGTCTGGGCTTAAACACCATGTATTTCTATGATTTTTAAAAAATTATTGTTATTGTAGAGCTTCCTGGATAACGTAGAAATCTGATGGATCTCTCTGTCGTTGTCCGCAATGTATTAGACGGTAATAATGGTGACCACGATGACAAAATCAATAAATGCTTCCTTCTACACTTCTACCCTAAACCTACCCGCAATACAGCTGCCTTTTTCTCTTGGAACCCCGCCCCCCCCCCTCCCCATCCCTCTCTCTCTTTCTCTTTCTTTTTCTCAGCCAAGCCCTGTCTAAAACAACATTGCTTAAAAATAGGCTCAGGTACCCTTGAATTTCTCAACTTAAAGATTTAAATCAGATGGTCCAGACAATCGAATTCTTTGACAGGCTGCAGCCCGCCCCCAACCTAAAAAAGCACTAACAACATCCAGCTGGCCTATTGAAGACGCCCTTTATTCTAGTAAAGAAAGACAAAAACATTTATGGTAGCCAAGATTTGATCGTTTGAGCTATCCGGAGCAAGAATAAAATGTCAGAGCCCTTCTAGCAGCTGCAGGCTGGGTGTCCGGTATCTTCCTGCAAGCATAGGTTCGCACTTGAGATAACAACAGGGAGAATAGAAGGGAAGGCGGACTGCCAGCCCAACAATTAGGGGGATAGACAGATAGACAGAGAGAAAGAAGAGACACAAACACAGACAGACAGACAGATAGGTGGGAGATAGAAAGACGACGCGCAAAATGGACGAACGGACGAAGTGACGTCCAAATACGAAGTCAGGGAAGCAGCCAAGCAAACATGTAGACAGACGGATACACGGATGGACAGACAAGGATGGACTGAAAAATAGACAGACAGACAGACAGACAGACAGAGAGACAGACAGGCAGACAGACAGACGGACGGACGGACAGGTAAGCAGATGGATGGATGGCTGGATAGATGGCTGGATAGATAGATAGATAGATAGATAGATAGATAGATAGATAGATAGATAGATAGATAGATAGATAGATAGATAG
>JBCAUA010026747.1:0-12470 GCA_038406235.1 Peronia verruculata
TCACTGGACTAAAAACGAGCCTTATTTCATGTGTATGCTGTATGAAATAAAGCGGCCTGCAGCCCACAAGGCAGGCCAGAACACGCAGGTAGCGTGACCAGCGCATGACCTCCTGCCCGGGGTCAAGTCGGCCAGCCAACTAAGTGCGCCGCTACGGAACAGCCGTGCATAATATGGCGGAAAGTGCAAAAATCCTGCGGCAAGTGGGTAAAAAGGCGGCTGCACTAGTTTTCTCGGATCACAGAGTCAGACAGACTCATAAAATACACAACTATTAAGACTTACTTTTAGTGAATATTTCCATGTTGTCAAGAAATTGCCTGAACTCTTTTTCTCGCAGATCCTGAATTTCCTGCAATTTTGTCTTCAGGCTGTCATTCTCCTCCTGCAGTGTGGCTTTCTCAGCCTGATCCTTGTTCCCTTCATCCTGCTGACAGAGAGATATCAAGGTCACAGCTAGGTCATTCTGTTTCTGTATGGGTGTGTGTTGGTAGTATTTTGTTGCTGAAAAAACTCAGGTGTGTGGGAGAGCATATGTCATCATTTCTATTCCCTCATTCCTACAGTATATCCTATCAGGAGTGTCTATCTGGGCTTAGTGATGCAATGAGGAAGCATTGGCAAATAAAAAAGTTGTACCACATAATAAAGGCCAAACAATTTTGTATTGGCTGGCACATGGGAGCGTCTGTTTGCAGTTTTTGGGGCCAGAGGAGAAGGGGAGTGGGTGGGGGACTGTGCCTCCATCCCTCCCGACACGTTACATAACTAACTGAATATAATATCTTTCTTTCGCACCGACAGAGAGAAAGAGATGCATCAATAGGCCCAGATGGACTCCTGGGCTGGCTGGGCCAATAGGCCCAAAATAGACAGTGCCAAATCCTATGTAAAGATCACCATCTCTTTCTTTGTTCACCCAAGTATGTCAGATCTTCACCTGTTCTTTGTACCCAGTGAGCTCACCAAACCATGATCAGTTCCCTCTGCTAAAGTTCTTGGACATTGTTGTCATCTTTGTATTACTGGCTGGACTTCTAAAAATGTTAATATTTACAAACTTTAATAATACTAGCAAATCCTATTATTTGCATATTTTTACAGTGACTACCACATACAACAAAAGACATGTCCTGGATTGAAGAATGGGGCAAGTAAAAAAATGAGAAGCATATGAAATCACCTGTGAGGCTGCCACTGATTCAGGGAATGTTCCCTCATCTCCCTCTTGGTCTCCAATCTCCTGGTCCTGAAAGGAAAATACAACAGAGATCAACAACAGAAATATCACTGAGAGAAATGAAAACCTGGCAACATCTCAAAACACTATTACAATGTATCTCATTTCTAGTGGCTCTTTGGGAATAATAACTAAATCTTTATTGTAAAGTTAAGAAGTCTGAGACATGCTGAGACAGCTTATTTGTGAGTTAATTTTTGGCTGACAGGATTTCATGGACATAATCCATATATTAATTCATCTTGTCTGAAAACCCTCTTTTTTACATGTCATATAAATTTTTATATGAAGAAAGCATGATATACACAGCGCAAAAAGTTCATGAAAAAAAATGAAATGATATTTTACCTCAAAGAGAAATGACATCTGAAAACTGTGATTCTGCTATTATTCTTTTCCTTTGTACTACTTTGGCAAGGATCAAATCTATATGATATGTTCCTGCTGCATTTCTAACACCATTACAGCCACCATGGACTGGGCATTCCGACACTTTGCTGGCAAGGTTTATGTTACTGATACACAAAGACTCAGACAGTGATTCAAGTACTTCAAGAAAAAGTTCAACCACAACAAAAACAACAATGGAACAAATAAATAATTTAAGAATATAAAGTAAACACCAAGATTTCATAGAGACTAAATAAGCATTTAAACAGCTAGAATCTGGCTCAGCTGTTCTGGTTACCAGTCATTGTTTCAATCTTCTCCAACCGCCAGTATATTCACTTACATATGGAAATTCTCCCTCTCTCATCAATTCTATCATTGTCTCTGAAACAAATCCTGAAATAAAAATAAGGTATAATAGAAATAGTCAGTCATATTATATACATGTATTTCTCTGACCTGTTTCTCACCAAAATTATGAGAAACAGGCCTAACACTTTCCCTACCAAGACATTAGGACACACCTAACGACTGTTCATGGTGTCTGTAAACTTCTGATAGAAACATAGAGTTAGGAAAGATTCTAATAGTTTACCTCAAAAGATTCAAATATGGAGGTCTCTAAAACAGATATTTTCATTGCTTGGTGCACTTTTACAAATTTCAGAAATGTGAAGTATTGCCACATGAAAAGTGTTAATTTGCAGAGAGGTAGTTTTTTCACTAAGAAACAAGAAAAGAATATAACTAAGGCTGGATCATATATATAAAGGAGGGAATTAATGTACACATAAACATGTATATATTTAACATCATCAGATCATACATAGATCCAATATCTACAAAAGACCATGACAATATCACAGTAGATGACAACGTTTCTCTGTAAAAGATATTAGAAACCAGTGTGTGCACTCATCTAGGGCAGAGATTGCGCACTTAGGTCAATCAGAATTCTATGCTATTTCTTAAGAGCAGCGGTCCCCAACCTTTTGGTCGCCATGGGCCGTTCAACATTTGACAATTTTACCGTGATGGGGGGGGGGGGGGGCGTAGACGGGGCTAAGTGGGTACGTCCTTATATGTATCTGTACGTGTGTTACTGTAAAACATTTTATATCTTGAATAAAAATAGATTTCTGTCACCGACATTACTTACAAGTAGTATAATAATTAAAGAAAAATAAAAAATTGTTAGACTCTGATAGTGAATAAGATGGAAATAATGAAATATTTTTTGTGTGGCCCAGTACCAATATATCTGCGGATCAGTGCCGATCCGCAACCCGGGGGTTGGGGACCACTTTTTAAGAGCAAGTCAGGTCCCCATGCATGCTGTGACTTTTCAGTCATTCAGTCAGGTCTCTTTACAGTTGTGAAATAATCACTCAGTCAGGTATTGATATCTATGACTTTGGAATCAACAAGTTAGGTCTCTTTATTAAATGTGAAAAATCAATTTAATCTCTGTATTACGTATTAAAAATCAGCTGATTAGGTCTTTGTGCTATGAGTTGAAAATCAGTCACTTAAATTTCTATGGCATGACTGTAGAATTAATGTCAAATCAAATGTCAGCTTTTTAAAGAGCCTATCAATCATGTGTCTGTGATATGGCTTGTAAATCAATCAATCAGTCAGAGCCTTTCTGAAATTTTAATTACATCTGTGTACTGTGATCTAATTAGTCAGAATTCTGAGTGATGTTTGAAGATCAGTCAAAAAACAAATACCTGTGAATTGTGGTAAGGTTTGCTGATGGATTACTCTTATCTGATTTACATAGATCAGTAATATATTATGAGACGCAACATGGTGAAATCAGGTACTCATCAAACTGAGCTGACTGGAGAAATCATATGTTTTTCAACAGTGAATGAACTTTTGCCGCAATTTTTTTTCTTCATCAAACCCTTCTATCCCATTCTAACAATGCATTTCAGCATTCAATTTACTGAAATAGATCAAGTAAAAGTCAAAAAATTGTAAGTTAGTGGCATGGCCAAATAAAGGTTAATAGAAATTTACAAAGGTGATCGGCCATTTTCTCAACAACTTTAGCTGCAGCAACAGGTCACCCCCACACCTTTAATTGCCAATATCCCAACTTCTGCTCAAGGTGGAACAATAATTTTTTCACACACTGAAATGAGAAATCAGTAATCTTCACGGTAATACCAGTCACTCCAGGTGCTCAAAATTTGACGAGAGCCTGATTTCATCGTCTCATATCTTTGTAAAGATATAGCAGTGTTATATTAAAATGCACAGAATCCAACCACATGAAATATCACTGTGAAATCACAAACTTTCTTACTGACCTGCCAATCTAACAAGCAGAATATGCAATACTTAAAAGCTAATGCAAGTGTTTACATGATTCTGAAGAAAGTACAGATAAATTTTCTTTATCTCAAACATTTTTTCTGCCTGTCTGATTCATAAGTTTCCTGCATGCTGACTTGTGACTGACAAAGTTTGAGGTCTTGGGGATGAGGATCCTGCTAATTTCCTGAGTAAATACATATAATTGGTTGTCCTTTATAGCTGACAAAGAGAAGATAATAATAATAATAATAATAATAGAGAACCAATACCTCGCATCGGCCTAACTCTACGCTATGCAGTGGGTGATTTTAATAATACTGACACAGAATTTAAAGTTGAATCCGAAACAGAAGTTAATTTTGATGAAGAGAATGAGGTAGATTGGGACCTAGATCTATAAGATCTACAAGATCTACGTCGTCTAAGCTTAGTCTAAGAAAGAATTAGCGAGGGCAAGCGAGAAAGACAATCTTAATGGTAGACGTAGACTATCAAAGCATTGCCTTGTATGTCTAATTTTGGGAATCAGTTTGATTCTTCATTTGTTTTCTGTGTCTAATTTAGATCTGATGATAGCATCTTGCTAGAGTTATGAATAAGTTAACTAGATCTAGATCTAGATCTAGTTGTTTGAAACCTTGTGTTTGCATTCATTTGAGTTCAATGGAAGCTTTCTGATATGTGTTAATATTGTGATTTCTGTCTTGGAATTTAATTACATACGAAATGGTAAGTTGGGTTTTCATTATTATTATTAATATTATTCTGTTATAATTGTCTCCACTGCTTTCACCTTTCTGTCTGCATTTATACTTTTGTTTTTTAGGTACTTCTTATGAAGTGATCATGAAATTAAACTTGACATACTTTCTGAAGTAAAATATGATACAAAAGCATCTAATAGGCTCACAAAAATATACTAAATCAATAGAACATTAATTTTTTAACTCACACATGCAAATTTTCATGTCCTTAGTTTGAAATTTTGGTATTTTATTAGTATGTCTGTAAAGCTATCCCAGCTGACCGCAGCTAGGTCAAAACAATGTAAACAAGCCAGGTCAGTTCAGGCTGCAGTAAAATAAATGGAACACAGGGACCATAATGGATGACCAGTAGTAGGAACACTAGAGGGTTAAAGGCACAAAAGCACAATGACAGCTATACTGTGCCAAACACAGTAAGATATGTTTAGTTTACACATCAAAAAGGCTGATCAAGCATTATATATAGAATATAAGAGGGGAAAGAGAGCAGATAGGAACAAGGAGACAGAAAAGATGCCCCAATGGAACACGAGTCTTTTTGAGAATGGCATACTTATTTATGGTGTGAACATGTTCCTTTCTGATGGAGCTAGTGACAAGGCAGTAAATAAACAAAATTAATAATGTAGATCTAATTCTTTCCATGGAATCTTCATACACATATACTATGTGCTGCGAAATCCGCGCATCTATTTTGGCTACTCACCATAAATCTCGCGAAATCCCGTTCCTGTTTTCTAATCAGATAATAATCACTCTCGCGCGACCAGAAGGGGATTCCCCTAGGAGCGGGCAAAACGGGGGCGCGGATTTCACAGCACATACGGTACTGCAAACCCTCTTCTTCTATTGACAATAACTAGTGTCAATTGACAAGAAAACCAAAGCAAATGTTTCAGAAGAAGCACGGTGGCCAAACATACAAGTGATCATTTTGTTGGTTTGGCCATATGGAAGATGTTGTATCTTTAAAAAATTGTGCTACAAAGAACTGAAGTCTAGATCGATCAGATCTAGAGTCTAGAGTCTAGTCTAGATCTAGATCTACACCCAAGAGAAGACCGCATTTGTGAAACTTTAATCTCTTTGAATCTACAAAGAATAAAAAATAAAAGGAAAAGAAAAGAAAAGAATCAGAACTGACCCTCAGACATGAAAAATCAAGTCAAAGATAAATCTGTCTGGTGCAGCTGTGTCACCTGTAGTCTTTTCAATTTCCGGGAAGATTCAAAGGGGGACAAATGAGCAAAGTGCAAGAAAACAAAACCAGAGAAGTCCAACTATAGAGTTATAACCCTTGACCTATCAAATCTGTAAGAGACCTGGCGCATTGAACACTGGCACATTTAATCATGAATCACACCTGCCTGCAAAAAAAAAAAAAAAAAGCCATAGGGGCAGAGCAAAAGCAGTATCTTCCATAGTCACTATTCTGAATTCTTTCACATTCTTCAAGCTCTAGAAAACGTGTGGTACATTTCTGCAAATCATTGCAAGAACACAGACCAGCCAATGAAATCAGGTTCCATGTGAGATTAATATGCCATAAAACTGGGCAAAATATCCACAGGCTTAGATGCTAATGAAAATATACCCAGAAATAAGACTTTTCTTATTTGTAGAAAAATGATTGTCTCTGACTATATAAACATATAACAGCATAATATTGTTCAAATATATTATTCTAGACATTCCACAATCAGTGATAGGTAAACTTGATACCAAAATCTGGTCATTGGAATGATTAGTCATTCAAAGTATATAGATCAAGCTGGGCCCATGTAAATCAGATTTTCATATCATTCTATCAGCAATCCTCAGACATGAACAGAGTTTATTGTTGCGTAAGTTAAAATGATATGGGCAGAAAAAGTAGCTTTGACATCCCTCAGCATGTGAATTAAGACAATCTAATGTCAGAACAATATTATCTCCATTCTTTCTGGTTCTTCTCTTCTTTTCCAGACATAAAGACCAAATCTCTGACTGTCCATAGTTGTCTGGAACACATACTTAGTAATAAGACTGTCCGTATCTATAATATAATGACTGAAATCTAACTGTCCTTATTTGGCTGGGTCACAAACTGTAGCACTGAGGGTGCTGTCTCTATAATATGAAGACAAATTAATGTCTAACCGCTCATAGTTGTCTGGGACACAGATTTAAAGTAGTGAGGATGACTGTGCCTATAAGATTAAGACCGAGTATCTGACTGCCTATAGCTGGCTACAAGTAAAATCTCCAAAGAAGTCATTATGGCTGCTTGATGAAGGTTGGAACTGAGGTTCAGTCTTAAACCCAGAGGAGACATTGAATACAGGTAACATATGAAGACAAATGAGTCTCACCTGATGAGTCATCTCCCTGTGCCATGATCTTAATACAAGGTGCCAGTCCCACATCTGCAGGCTCACCTTCCCCTGGCTGGTGCCTGTGTATCACACATGAAAAAGGCAGTATAAGTGCAAAGACTAAGTTTTGAACTTTGAGTATTTAAAATAAGGTATGACTTGCAATACTAAGTTGTGCAATAATTGAGACTGTCGTGGTCAGTTTAACCAGCAGATAAAAAGGCAAACAGACAGAAAAGTAAACAGACAAACCTTTAGATGCCCTTAAGCCTCCCTCAGTAACACAGATAGAGCTAAACTGATGACATACTGTTGACTTATATTTTGAAATGAATAGCTCCACACACAGAAAATTTGTAACTGAATAGTAAATTGTCAATGGTTTGTTATTATTTTCAGAACTGATAGATACAGTCTACCAGTTTTGACAGAAGAGACTATGATGGCGAGTGCAAATTTTTTTTCCAGCATAGAGTCTGATATATATGTAAGCAGTGACCAATTTTTTGTTGTTTTCACAATGTGACAAATCAAAGTGCATGTGGAAAATTGTTTAGCTTGACAAATATTAGGCTGATTTACCTGTATCACTGAAAACTGACATTGGGCTTTTCAAAAATGTCAACTTTAGGTGGCACTTTTCCCTTTACAATATACATGTATGTTGTAACATTTTTAAAGAAGTCTTATTTGTTTTAGCAAAAACAAAAACAAAAACTCATTAAGTTCCTGAGTTATTCCCAAGCTTTTCCATGAATTTTAAAATGATTGATAATATTGCTATAGCTTGCATTTTACTGTAATCAAAAAATGTATGATACATTTATAGCCTACTTTTTTTGTCTATTTTAATGCCAGAAATGCAATTTCCTTTAAGTTTTATGATTTCACCTCCTTGTGAATATTTTATTTATTCTCCGAAGAACTGACACTAAAATAACCAATCCTGCCTCTGCCTGATCTTGCTCTTAAAATTGTTGTCACATAGAAGCTTCTGGAGAATCGTCAGATGTTGAGCTAAAATATATCAGACATTCATATGGCAGTCTGTACGCAAATGTTACAGTGACTGTTATTTTTCATAACAAATGTTTGTGCAAAGATAAAATATAATCAAACAAATTCACTGATCTGATAAAATGCAATAACTGGACGACTGTGTCACTCAGTCTCAGTAATGGTTGAGAATATCTCACCCAAATGCACAACTTTAGGGTGGTAAGTCATTAACTCGGAGAAAATCAACATAGACATATGGCAAAAGTTTTTGCATTGAAGAATAAAATATATTATTGGCAAGACAAAGACAGACAGCATTAAAATTTTTAATTCTTGCAGTGAAATGAAAATAGCATGAAACTGATACTTGCTGGTTTGCAAGCAACAACTATTTCATAGACATACGGTTTTTGGAGTGAAAAGTAAACTATTGGAAAGACAAACACAGACAGAATTTTAAATTCTTGAAGCAAGATAACATGAAACTAATGCTTGTGGTTTGCGAGCAACAATCATTCGCCATCACAAAAGAAAAGAAAAACTTTTTACTTCCTTTTTAAACAAATTTAGAAAGCCTCTCCTATGTAATAAACAAAGCATTTAATTGACATTTCTTTTCATCTACAGCAATACCCTACTTACATTTTATGTTTTCATTATTGTCCTGATGAAGAGGCAAGTGGGCTGAAAAATTTGGCTAGCAATATTAATTTCTTTTATTAACTCAATTCAAAATTCTTCATACTGTTTTTCCACTTTTTTGATGTATTGATTAGTTCCCGGTGGACAGTCATCTTAATTTTAAGATATTTTTAGTAAAACAAAAGAAAAGGAAGAAATTATCACTTTTTGTCCCATTTATTATGTTGTAACTACTTTTATACACCCTTTCCCTATGTCAGCCTCTGCATTCTTTCTGAATTTGTAATAGAGCCTTTAATCAATGAATAAATGAGAAAAACAGTCGAGAGAAAGCTGATGAAGAGTGTTGTTTTGTATGTTATGGTATTACAAAAAGATCTCAACAGTGTTTTTGTCCATCCAGACTGACTTATCACAGTTGTCTTCAATGAACTCTGTGCTAGTTCAGCCTGACCACTTTGGACCCATTTTTCTATAGTCCTTTTGTGTGCAGCCTTGTAATATTTTGTCTGTCTTCTTCCTTGTTTGTCATCCTGCATGTATATCAATTATGTTATTCTGTCACTTTGTATGATACATTGACCATGCTTTTCTGTCATCCCGGATGTCACATTGGCAATGCTTGTCTGTCACTCTGTATGTTACATTAGCTGTGCTTGTCTGTCACTCTGTATGTTTCATAGACTGTGTTAGTCTGTCACCCTGTATGTTACTATTAACTATGAAAGTCTG
Source organism: Peronia verruculata (assembly GCA_038406235.1). Taxonomy (NCBI): domain Eukaryota; kingdom Metazoa; phylum Mollusca; class Gastropoda; order Systellommatophora; family Onchidiidae; genus Peronia; species Peronia verruculata. The sequence goes on from JBCAUA010026747.1 coordinate 9,453, forward strand.
TCACCCTGGATGTTTCATAGACTATGTTAGTCTGTCACCCTGTATGCTACATTGACTATTACATATTAGTCTGTCACCCTGTGTGTTATACTGACTATGTTAGTCTGTCAACCTGTATGTTACATTGGTTATGCTTGTCTGTCACTCTGTATGTTACATTAGCTGTGCTTGTCTGTCACTCTGTATGTTCCATAGACTGTGTTAGTCTGTCACCCTGTATGTTACTATTAACTATGAAAGTCTGTCACCCTGTATGTTACATTGATTATGTTAGTCTGTCACCCTGTATGCTACATTGACTATTACATATTTGTCTGTCACCTTGTATGTTATACTGTCTATGTTTGTTTGTCATCCTGTATGTTAAATTGTCTATGCTTGTCTGTCACTCTGTATGTTACATTAGCTATGCTTGTCTGTCACTCTGTATGTTTCATAGACTGTGTCAGTCTGTCACCCTGTATGTTACTATTAACTATGAAAGTCTATCACCCTATATGTTACATTGACTATGTTAGTCTGTCACCCTGTATGCTACATTGACTACATGTATTACATATTAGTCTGTCACCTTGTATGTTACACTGACTATGTTTGCCTGTATGTTAAATTGGCTATGCTTGTCTGTCACTCTGTATGTTACATTGACTATGCTGATTTGTCACCCTGTATGCTACATTGATTATGTTTGTCTGTCACCTTGTATGTTACATTGACTATTTCTGTAGGCTCTTAATCTTTCAACAAATGACAAATGTAATCTGCCATTGACAAATTCTATAACAGTCACAGCCTGTATGTCTGCTATTATGGAAATATTGACACACATTTTCTAGTACAGTTACTTGACGGGTGTACCCATATGTTGCCACCCATCAATTATCTGTCGCAGTATCAAGATCAAGGATCCCAACATCTCCACCTTTTTGTAAAAAAATCATAAATAATTAATGAAATTTATATTAAATTTCAGAATAAAACTTCAGTACATTCTCATCTCTTCCACCTGCCTCCTCATCCCTTCCCCCTTCCACAAGATTTAGTCCACAGTCTGCAAATAGACCAAAGCCCTCTGCTGTGATCTTTATTGACATACAGATCCTACCCTTTGTTATAAGCTATTTCTTTTTCAGGCTACAAGCTAAAGACATTATATTGACAAGTAAAGAACAACAATAGCAAACAAAGGACATTTTGACTGGATGAAACTGTTTCATTACTGACAGAAGACAGTAAATTCGAACATAACACAAAGTGCTACAAGTCAAGATTACAAATGCCATCTCGAAGTAACCCTTAAATTTAGGACTGTTTTTCTTAAATGATCATATTACAAATTGTTACTATGATCTACTTGTGCCTTCATCAGGTTCATTCATTCAATTCATAATGTTTAACTTTATTTATGTCATTTGTTATCTTCGTATTTGCATATATTTGTACAGCTCCTCCGCCAGAGCCCAGCGTTTATATGTAGGTTCTCTGTTCCCACCCGCAGGCAATGTAAGCCCGTCATTGGTGGCGTGTCTTCCATGAAGTGCCATCCTCGACATTCCAAGGGACATATCTCTTCTCTCTCTCCTTGCTCCTGTCTTCTGTCCCGCTTTCTTTCCTCTCTTCTTCTTGGCGTGTAAACTATCTCACCGTGTGTGGCACAATATAGCCGTAATCATGCTGATGTGTTGTAAAACCCCAACAAATACAAAAACAACAATACAATAACACATTTTTACAGCAGCGCCTCATTTGTTTCCCACTCACGTATTTTCAGCTCAAATGGTTTGACTTTCTTCTGTTTCTTCTCTACCTCGTTTCATTAAATTCTTCTTTTTTTTTTTTTTTTCATTCTTACTTCCTTGACTTCCTTCTTTCGACTGATTCAGTGATTAGCACTTTCCTTGCCAAAGTGTTTTTTTGCTCCTGGAATTTGGTACAGTATCTTTAACTCGTTTGACAAAATATTGTGTGACAGATCTGAGAGAAATCTCTAACAATTAGCCCTCCGAAAACCAGGAAATACGACGTCTGTTAATGTTTACTCCCGTGTACCTACAAAATTTTATTAATTATTCGTTGTGCCCTTTGGCAGTCAAGTGTTACCCCGGTAATATGAGGCCTAATGTATGGTGAATTTCAGCGGTTGGTCATCCTTTAGCCCGTGTTTCCTTTCAATTGTTACGATTTACGTGTATACGATTTTTGTTCTCCAGTAATTTAATCAGCACTATCTGGATTCAGCTTGTTATCAAGTCTGTCAAGCAATGGCCATGTCTTATACAGTTTGTATTATACAGATCTAGATCGCATGACACACTTGATATTTTTTAAGGGATTTTTTTTATTTTAAATAAATGTTTAAATTTATAGTTTATTTATTTGATCATGAGCCCATTGAATCACTCACAAACATAAATTTAACATAAAGTAAAAGCATCGTTGTTGAGCTACACTTTTAGGCTGTTTAAGTTATCTTACCTTTCACTGAAGGCAACCGGAGAAGCAACAGCTGAAATGGTGAATATGAAAAGATTCACCTCGTTTGGCGCTCTGATTTGAAAACAGAAGCGTCGGTTAGCTTTTTGTATCGGAGGTTATAAATAGGTTACAGTAGTTTACGCTTTTTCAACCTCTGGTGGGTGGTTAGCCTATCTCAAACTTGCGTAAAGAATAAGGAAAGCACTTGTGTGCTCTTGACTGGCTTAACACGTAGAAGCCTCTTGGCTTATCTGCTGGTGCTCCACATTACACCAGTGAATCTTGAATGAGGCGGCAGGAAACGCTTCGAAAGAGCGTCGAGGACAATTGAGGAAAGGGTACGAGGACTGATAGAAATATGACTTTCGGTGAAGGACTAGGCTAGAGAGGAGCAAGGATCTGAGGGAAAATGGAAATTATCCTATTTCATACCTGACCAAAGCAGGCATTTCTACAACATGCCCGGCCGTCTGTCTATCTATCTATCTATCTATCTATCTATCTATCTATCTATCTATCTATCTATCTATCTATCTATCTATC
>JBCAUA010026768.1:0-12469 GCA_038406235.1 Peronia verruculata
GGGGTTTGGGAAAAAGGGGGGCTTGTGGGGGGGGGGGGGGGTACACGAAAGCGTTTCTCAGACATTCTGGTGTATTTTATGTAGAGCTAGATGTCTGCTAAGCAATTGTTTACGTTCTGACTTTATAAAGTGCTGTAGAGGTTGACTGTAGTTGCAGCATAAAGAAAACACTAGCTATGCATTTGTTTTTATACCAGGTAAGAAATTAAAACTCTGCCAAATTTAAAAAAAAAAAAAAATTCAAAATCATCAAAGAATTTCTATTCACTTCCATAATTAAAATATACAAAAATGCTCCAAAATGGCAAAAAATGCCAAAAAGTGCCAAAATGGCAAAAGTGCGGCAAGTGGGTAAAAATGCGGCTGCATAAAGTGCGGTGCAGCTGCATTTTTCTCAGATCACAGCATTAGCAGACTACTGTATTGAACTTCTTTTTTCTTTCTTTTCCTTTTTTTGTTTCTTTGTTTTTGAAACGGAGGCCTTTGAAAGACATACATGTAATCAGAATTGTTATAAAAGAAATAAGTTATCTTATGCAGATGATATTAGTAGTGTGTAACCACATTTTTCATTCATATGGATTCTACACATTGTGGTATGCAAGTGACCTATTTGTTTCCATATCATTTTCATATTACCATGGAATAGAAGCTTTCCTTTGGATTGCTCATAACATACAAAAGAACGAAATCATGCCTTACACAATGTTGCTGCACCTAATATACAGGCCTCTGTAAATTTGGATGTCACAAAAATTGATAGACCATAATATAAATCTGACAAAAAGCTCTACTATTTATTATTACTATTATTATTACTATTATTTCTTTTCACATTACTCATATAGCAATATTTTATTTCAAATAATGATATATGTATATGTAAGCTCAACTGTTGATTTTATTGTTCAGGTGCCCATCCACAGACCACAAAAATTTTGCATTGGGAAAAGTTCCATCAGAGTCTGTCAGTGTCCATGTGTAATTGTAAACCCAGAGGGGCAGGAAAAAATCAGTGCTGCTATGCCAACAAGATAGTGCTTAGTAGGAAGCAAAAAATATTCTTGTGGTGGTGGAGCTAGAGAAAACGACTGCAAAAGCACCACAGATGGATCCACCCCATCTTTTAACAACGTGAATCATTAGAGGAGTGTCGCTTTATAGATGAAGTGTTGGCAGATGATGAGAAGTGCTTAGAATATCTCAGGATGAAAAGGGTCACTTTTGATTCTCTGCCTGAGATGTGCAAAGCACTCCTACAAACTAACAAAGAGAGGACTTGAATGGCAGAAAAGCAGCGTTGCCCAAGTGCATTTGGTGATGACAATAAAATGAGGACTCCCTCCCCTCTCTCTCTCTTGCTCAGTCTCCCTCCCTCTCACTCTCTTTGTCTGTCTCTTTTTCTCTCTCTCTCCGTCTCCCTCTCTCTGTCTCTCTCTTACACACATGTGTACACACACACACAAACATACACACACACCTTTGTTACTATAATAATATGTTTTTGTTTTTTTTTATTGTTGAATTGTAAACTGTCATGCTTTTGTTGTTATTATGGCCTTTACACATGATAAAGTGTGTGAAGAAACATTCTAAAGAATTAGAGGGTTATCCTCAAGGCTCTCCTATACAGAACATTGCAACAGACATCACCAATACACCCTGTCATCATTATTCCTGTCAGGTTCATTGCTGTCATCATCATCATCATCCTCATCATTAAATTACTAGTCCTAAACTGACTATTTTCATTCATTTCTTTGCCAGTTTCTTCCCCCTTCTTTCTCACGAAATCCCTGGAGAATATTTGGAATGCGTTTTGTCAAATAAAACAGGTCGTTCTTCAACTAAGATTTATTTATTTGTTTGTGTTGGGATTTAACCACACATTAGCACGATTATGGCTATATTTTGTCAAACACGGTATCATATGTTTATATGTCAAGAAGAAGAGAGGAAAGAAAGTGGGACAGATGACAGGAGCAAGGAGAGAGAGAAGAGATATCTCCCCTGGAATGTCGAGGATGGCACTCCATGGGAGACATCCCACTGATGGCCGGCTTACACCACCTGCATGTGGGAGCAGAGAACCTACTTATAAATCCTGGGCCTTTGCGGGGGACTCTTCAGCTAAGGAAATCAACGTGTGTTTTCAAACTGAAAAGTGATGACCCCTTACTGACGGACTATAGAAAAAAATAGCACATGTGATATGGTATCTTTTGCATCTCTTTCTGTTGCTGTCTGTTGCGTGATGTGTGGAAATACAAAGTTACATAGGACTAGGAGATATATGTTGTGTTATCTTTTCACGGATAAAGACAGAAAAAATGTTTTCTGTTCTGTTGCTTTCTGTGGTCTGTGGGTGAGCACCCTTAGTCTTTATACACCTGTGTTCTGTAAAGTGACTGTGTGCACTGACAATTGAATTTACTAGTTGAAACTAAAAACAAATAGCCAAAACTATGTAGATATTAAATTTTTATCTTTATGTCTTTTGAATTCACTAGGATCCATTGTCTATGGGTTTGTTATATACAAATAAACATTACTGTGAGAGAGAAAGAGAAGGAGTCTCTGTGATAAAATCTCTATATCTGAAGAAGAATAAACTTACAATTATACAACTTCTGATTGAGTTTATTGTGAATCTGTTTGAGGATATTGCTGTTAAGTGTGCCATTGATAAAAGATTTGAAATGCTTTATATTTTCTTTATTCTAATTATCATTTGCTTTGTGGGCTTGGTCATTCATCACAAAAATTTTATGTTGCAGTCTGAGCGAGTGGAAGAATATTTTGATCACTTTGAAAGTGAAAAACATCTGATAAAAAATAACTTTAAAAAAAATATGGTCAAAATATCTGACAGCATGTATCGGGTATTCCAGTAGTTACTACAGAGGGATTGAAATACAATGTACATGTACCGTATCTAGTTTTTTTTTTTTTTTAAAATTATTTTCATGACATTTTTTTTGCGTGACTGAAAAGGTTTGCAAGAGGACCAAAGGAAGTGTCTGCATAGCCTCTGTGTCTAAGTAAAGCCCCTTTCCACATCTGAAGTTAGTGCTTTGCAATCCTGAATCTTTATCCTAAAAAATCCTGCAGAATGAATTTTAGTAGATTTAGATAACAATGTTATTGACAGATCATCACATTTATGCATTATAGTATGTACATGTATATTTATTTAAAATGCATCTGGTGGTTGTGCTGCACCCAGTTTCACATACAGAAGCAGTTTGCCTAAGAATAGATCTAGATCATCAGACTTAAGAATGTATGTGTGCTTCAGCCCCATAATTTATCTTTCGTTCAGTAATATAAGCAAATGCTTCAGTGTTGTTAATACATGGATATTGTTTGTTTTTTGTTTCCAACCTTTAATGTTGATGTCATCATGAGGCGCTTCACGAAATTTGATTAAATCTACCAGTGAACAATGTCCGATTCTCAGCATTGTCATTGTGTAGACATCACAACCTGACAAGAAGCCCCAAAACCTTTTCAGTATGCAAAAAAATATGACCAATAATTGCATGAAATAACATGTGCAATGTACATGTGGATCTAAGTATGGTATAGCGTCCCAGAGTGGGCAATGGCAGTCAACCATCGATAAAAAAAAACAAATCAATAAAAACCGGATGGGGATATTCCAAACTTACGATGAGACTACTAACTTGTATTTGGGGGGGCAACTGGTTTTGCCTATTTTGTATACACCTATTAATTGGTTATTGGCCAATTTTGTGTAAAAAAAAAAAATACATGTATGCAGTTGTGTATTGGTTGCCATGTTGGCTATTAAAATTTTGAAACATCTAGACTTTTTGTAATCAGACTGTCAATGGAGACCAAATGGGGGTCCACCTAGCCTCTTTCAGGAGATTCATAAACATAATTACATTGAATGTTAAAGCAGTAAAAGAACTAACAATGCCAAGATTTGCTAACAAAATTTTGAGGGGATGATCTATCATTTATCCATGCTTTACCTTGTTTTCTGCAAAAATGTTATTGAAGTGGTCAAATGTTTATTTTTTGTTTTCAACACACCTTTCCAGTGGTTGAAAGCAGCAAAGGTGATGAAGCAGAGATGCGTTATAACATACATACCTCACATAAGTATTATATACAGGACAAAAATACACACATTTTCACAACAAAGATTATAGAAAATTCTAAGAAGGTACAGTATTTTCCCTCAGTTTATTAAATTTTTAAAAGTACCTTGTAAAGTGATTAACAAAAATCAGACTTTAAAATGGATAAAAGCATTGCACAATCTAAAACATTTGCATCAAAATTATTCCAGTACATAAACTTCATAAGGGATGTTTGGGTGAGGTTTTCACCAATAAAGGGTTAAATTATTGATTTTGGGATTTCACTGAATTTGCATGGTTAATTATGTCTAGGTCAAGAATACCAGTGTCAAAGCTAAATATAAAATTGCAAGAAAACACACAATAGGCTTATAGACTTGAAAATTGCTCAGCGGATACATCTGAAATTTAGCACACAACATTGTTGCATATGGATCTGTGTTTCTATGTACATAAACCCCAAAAAATAACAAGAATACCAAGCATCAAAGCTAAATATAATATTTCAAGAAAACACACGATAGGCTTATAGACTCGAAAACTGCTGAGCGGATCCATCTGAAATTTGGCACACAACATTGTTGCATATGGATCTGTGTTTCTATGTACATAAACCCAAAAAAAGCTTTTTATCTTTGAGGTTATTCTAAAAATGTGGTAATAATTGAATAATTAACTTGCGAGGCTACTTGATCCGAATTGTACGTTCGATAGCATGATGCGTTCAAAACACACTTTCTTTGAGTAACATTTGGTTTAAGCATCCAAAATATCAACATCGAGATGTGCATGCTTACCATACATTAACGTTAAAGAGCTATATTTAAACGATCTCTCACAGGGGCCGTGTGTATGTTTTGTTTGTTTGTGTTGGATTTTGACGACACATCAGCAAGTTTATGGCTATATTGTGTCAAACGTGGTAAGATACATTTACACGTCCAGAAGAAGAGAGGAAAGAAAGCGGGAAAGAGGACAGGAGCAAGGAGAGAGAGAGATGAGATGTCTGCTCTGGAATGTCAAGGATGGCACTCCATGGCAGACATCCTACCGATGGCGGGCTTACACCGCCTGCAGATGGGAGCAGAGAACCTATTTACATGTACATAACTACCAAAAACAGTTTATTGTCTTTGACGTTATCCTACAGGTTTGATAGTATGACGCTTTCGAAGGCATTTTCTTTGATGACATTCAGTTTAAATAACCAAACTATCAACATAGAGGTAAGCACCCTATACCATACACTTTGAGTCACGGGGCTACAATAAAAATAAAAAAAAATCTCCCACAGAGGCCGTAGACATACACATTATATTATGTAATATTATTATTATATATACACACGAACACATAATATTTACGTCTCGCAGGCCAGTCAAAATGAGATATGTCACTGGGCTAGAACCGAGAAATTGGGCCTTTAATGTAATGATGGGTGTCTGATAATTTTTTTTTTATTGTAGAAATTGAAACTGCATTCATTTCTAAACAAGACTGTAGACAGTATTGGTCTTACCCTCAATTACAAATATTACTTCATTAAAATCTTTTCTTTTTTTTTCTGAGGTAGGCATGTAGATTTATACATTAGACTGTGCATTTAAACTCAATTTTGTCTGTTCATTTAAACTCAGTTTTGTCAGAATTTCAGCCACTGCTGAGGAATCCCCTTTTGTCTCTTTAAATTGCAATAACTCTGGCTAGAATAAAGCTAACTTAAAACTTTTTTCACCATCTGAATGGGTATGAAATGTTGAAATAAGCTTTCACACAATACCAAAAACCCCATAGGATGAAAATCGACAAACATCTCATTGTGACTGGCTGCAAGACATAATTATATATTGTACTGCCTATTTTCTCATGTATGTTTTTCTGTTAACTGAGCTTTGCTAAAATCTTAAAAATCTCAGCTGTTTTTTGTCATTTAGGCATCAGATTTAGTACACTGAAAGACTATTCATATGTTTAGGTAACAGGCTAGTTAGCTTGATGTTTTTCAGACTAAGTCATCAGAAATGGTTTATTCTTTTAATGGGTTTGTTGTTTTCAACCCTTTTTATGTCAACATCAACTCTAGAACCTTCTTGTATCTATTTCATCCATCACAAGCAAATAAAACCTATCCTATTATTACCTCCATATTTATCTCACTTTTCAATACACATATAGAAAGTAAATATCTTTATTGGTTTTATATAAATTTTAAGAATTTTAATTAGTTATTTATTTTTCAAGATGGCCACCGTAGCCATGGCAACACGCAATATATTGAATTTTTTATGACTGAAATAAGGTCTCACTAGTTCTTACCAATGATACTTCATACAACTGAAGCCAAGTTTAAAAAAACTTCTAATTTCACCCGAGCACTCCCTTAACAAAATCCTCTGGAACAATTAAACAGTGTCAAAATATTACCGGATCCAACCACTGTGAGTATTCCAAACCAGTCACTGAGCAAGTGACAGGAAGAATTGAAAATGAGTTCCACGGCTGCCCAGATCTTTATCAGCTGAGTTCCTGCATTTTAAAATTCTGAATTATATTCTGTATATATGTATTATTATCATAAACAACAGCTGTATTTTTTCTATATCAATATTATGTATATAGTACATTTATTTATAATCATAAACGTGTAATTATCTTGAGAAAATTGTCAGAAAGTGAGTGAAATGAAAGGAAATCTTTTTAACGCAATTTTTTCAGAGTAGTTTTTATAAGCTTTCAAGTAGTAGATAAATTTATTTAAAAAATTCATGGAATGCTCAAATACTGAGTCCATAATATTATTCACAATAAACGTAAATCTTAAAAGAATTATGAATATGAGTCAATATGATATCACTCCAGATGACCTCTGGACAAAAAATTCAGCCGAATACAAAATGACATGCTCACCTGAAAAGGAAGAGCAGATTTAAAACAAACATCATTAAAGCCTGTACTAGCAAAAAAAACAAAACAAAAAAAAAAACATCATCATCATAATAATATGATACACCATTCAAACAAAAAAATCAGCAGATTTTTTTCCCCGTAATGTCCCCTACAAAACATCTTTTAATCACATCAGTACCAACTTGAAGCTACAGATGTGTAAGGAATGTATGAACATATTTTGAGGACAGGATGTATTTATCAGTAAATGATCAAAGATGATAAATGGAATGCTTAAACTACTATAATTGAACAATAAAAATTACCTTTGGTAAAGTGCTTACCCACAGATTTAAAAGCAAAAATGTGTGGGCCCACGCGAAAATCGGCTAAAGTCGCAGGCATTCAAACAGAGCTAGAGGCTCTCAAAAGTCAATTTTGGATCTACATGTACCTACTGATTTTGGGTTTTCACCTTGATCGATTTCCTAAAGATGTTTAGCATGTACCAACACTGTAAAAAGTTAAAAAACGAGCCACTAAACATATTTTTTAAAGTTTTTGTAACACTACCCGATTCACAATATTATCCCAATCTACGCTTACTTTTGTTCATTTAGGTCCGTCAATGAAAACTTTCTTCTTGTGGTAATGGTGTTGCTATGACAGCGGTCCTGCCTGCCACTGTTGCCAATATGCATTTCGGACATTTTTTGTTATGTGTTATACCCCCCCCCCCCCTCCCACGAGCTAAATGCTCATTGACATTCACGTGTCCATCATTATTCATACTCGATCCAATCATTGTGGGTCTATGGCCCACTAACTTATTGTTCCCATCTGAATCTAAATCTTTGAGTAAACACGATGTCCCACCCTGCCCCTCATTTTATGTTTTCACCTACAGTGCACGTGTTGTCGACGAAAAAAAATGTAAAATTATGACTCAAGAAGTAAATCTAGATCCATTCTGGAGATCATTCACACTCACAAGTCTGGTCTAGTGCTGATATTCATTTAGCTTTCGAATTCTAGTACAGTCATCAGCACCACAAACAGGAGACAGCAGGCTACCAGATGACTTGTATCATCATGTAGGCCCACGGGTCTTGTCTGCTTAATTTACATAAGACGGGACTAAAACTCACTTTTTTTCTTTCGTCAACTTTAATGCTGACTTTCTCTGTTTCGCGTGTTTCACCCCCATGGTACAAAAACTGCCATATCTCAGCTTCTACTTCTAGTCATCAGAAATGGATGAAATAAAAAGCAAAATGCCCAGAAATGATTTTATTTTCACACACAACACAGTTCAATTTTTAAAATTTTGAAGTTTAGCTGCTTTTTGCCTAGGCCCACACAAATAACAATAACATTTCAAACCCTGTCATGAAGTAGATCCCACGCTTTCTAAATTGATAAAAATTTAAAAATTGATTAAAATTTTCGATTTGAAATCAACAGCTGTATGAATGTAACAACTGCACACCAGTGAAACACGATTTTACTAGTGTAAAATATTCATGTTTTCATATTCATAAATGAAAAGCTTTTGGGGCTATATAGCTGACAAAAGATTCAAACTTTTTACTTTGAGGCCAACAGTTAACCACCATTTTTTTTCACTTCTAATGTTATGTGCTGGTCAAAATCTGCTCTATTAATTTCTGTGTAATGTAAGTACAGATCGGAGTGAAAAACTGACTATTTATTAGCTATCTCACTGCCAGTTTGTGGTGATTAATGGAATGAATGAAAAGTAGGCTTAGTGTTTGCCTTTTAGTGCACTGGGCTCATTATACACCAACAAACCATCCTAAAACTTGATCCCCTCCTGGAGAAAAAATTATGGTAAAATGACATCCATGATGTGTATTTGCTCATTAAGCTTCAGAAGTCATGATGGCTTCATGCAAAGTGAAAACAGGATAGACAGAAAGATGCATTATTTGACGAGCTTGTAGTCAGAGGTCTCAAGTCCATTTTAGTCATGTGACCAAAAAAAGATCCTATAATTCATTTCCTGCAGGTTTTCAGCAACAAGCTTAATCTCTATAAAAGCAGTATGCAAAGTGATTCAGTGGGTGCAGAGGTGTTATGTGATTAATTAAAGCAGCGGCATCAATCTCACACAAGAATAATAAAATATTTGCACATCAATTTGTTCAAAATATTGCATGGAATGCAAAATACATATCTTTTTATAGGATAGGTCAGAATATACTGTTGAGCATAATATGTCAAACTTACTCTTTAAGTCGTGAACTTTTGCTAATTGAACCAGGTAATATAAAATCATTTCCTCTGCACAGGTCATTTTCTTGTCTGTTGACTTACTGTCACAGCAAAAAAAATTTTCTTAGTTTTCTTTGGTCCTAGGCATGTTTTCTAGAATGACATGGCCACCAAATTTCTATGCTAAATTACATGGCTGTGAGCTATATGATCTTTACTCCCTCGAATTTTCACTCAAATCACAAATATCAAGTTTATAAGTGAAGGTTAATGCTATCAAAAGGTAGCCCTATCGAATGTGTCTGAAAATTTGTCTCATGGAGTACTGTAAAGAGTAATTTACTAACCTGACCTTGAGAGTTACACAAGACAATTAAGAATTTGTGAGTCTTTTACACAAACAAATCAATTAAATATTTCTAAGCATATTTTCTGTGAGAAGACTTATCACAAGCCTAGCTACCTCCCTTTGCAAAATGTTTGGACTGTTGATAAAATGCACGAAAAATTTTACAGAATCATGACTATGCGAGTGAGGAATACATTTTCATTGTAACATTAATGTCTCAAACTTTCTAATTATATATTATTCCTTTTCAATATATGTTGAGACAGACACTCTCAGATGGCTGAAAGGTTTAAAATAAAAAATGATGCAACAGGAAGTAATTTCTGTGGCAAACATCAATCTCCATCTAGTTGGTGATATTGGTTAGTTTAAACACCCATGCCCACTTGCAAGGCAGTTTGTTGATGGAAATAGCTGGCACAGTGATCTCAAGACCAGAGCCGACATGATGGACCCAGGTAAATGGAGTTGGATAGCCCAGCATGGTAACTTTGGTGTCATCACTGGGGATAGGGCTGGCAATTGTCAGAGTAGCCTCGGCTGGCCACTTCAGCACTATGGCGTAGACAAACATTTCACTGCCTGACTTTTGGCTAGTGTACCTGGAGATGGAAAGAGTTCAGGATCAACTATCATTACTTTGAGGTTTTTACTTTGAAAATCCATCTCCCCATAACAATCTAAAGAGCAAAATCTCAAAGATGATTTAAAAGGAAAAACATGACACTGGCAGTTTCCCAGTAATATTGCCAAATTAGGTCATTTTATTGATCTATGGTATGGTAATACTTGCTTTTTTCTCTGTTTTAAAAATACATCAAGTCCCATGGTGACAATATTTAAGCAAAACATTTTCCTATTATATTTCTTGTCTCGAATCCCAAGAAGAAATTAACACATTAATCTAATCCTGTTAACAACGCGAAACCACATGTCTCCACATGGGTCTAATCCCTGTTTTCAAGTTTTCAAGTTTCATTTCTCCTGTTACAGCACACTGCCTTATGACAAGTTTAGCAGTTGAATCATGTAACCTATCATGTTAGCAAAACAACTGTATTCATTTCAAATTGGCCTGAAAAAAACTCAATTCTATGTACATGTAGACTTGTCTTTTTTTTTTTTTAAATAATGCATGTAACATCTTCATGTGAAAGTGTATTTCAATAGATTTTCATATGTAAATTGCATTAAGGGGGGATGCAGGTCCTAAGAGTGAGGACCGAGAAAAAGTGTTGACTTTAAGCGAGGTTAACTTTATCCAGTTTCAAATATCTGGTCAGCACAGGGGGGTCAAAGTGTTACATATTTACTGGGTAATGCCTCTTAGAGCCATTCTGACCATGCAGTAGATGATAAAAGCTCAACTAAACTAGTCACAGTGAGCTTAGAATGTAGGATTAGGAATGAACATGTGTTGGAAAAGAAAACAGAGGATACCCCTCCCCTGGACAAGAATAGTTTTCATTCATAGTCCAGCAAAAAAAACAACTCTCCCGTTTGTTGCTATGGCCTACCGCTGTTGCCAAAACTTGTGTCTGTAGGCCAACAGTGCATGATGTAGCTTAGTCCGGACATGTAGTGTTATGTGTTACACCCTGCCCCTCCCGCCCTCATGCTAAGTAGTTGTTCAAGAGCGCCCATCATACATGATCCAATCATTGCTTGGCCCACAATCGCTCGTGGAGTTCCCATTTGAACCTAAATCTTTGATTAGCTGTATTATTCCATCCCACCCGTCATTTTATGTTTTCACTTTCAGTCAGCTTGTTGCCGACCTGGGATCTTTCACTCAGACAGAAGTATGGTCGGATGCGACGACCTGTTTAGCTTACAAATTGTGGAATAAACGTGGTGGTTATTCATAAGTCTTTCAATCGTAAGACAGTCGTAATCTACGGTTAAGGTTTATAAGCACATATTCAATCTTCTCTGGGTGGTTATTTTGGTATTATTACATGATCTAAAGACATGACTAAAAAAAATTGGGGGCAAAGCCTGTCTACACCGTCTTTAAATGTGAATGTCAATAAGTAGGGTGAAGAGAGCCGAGTGGGAGTAGATGTTGGTGTATCCTCACTAACGCAAGGCAAGGGGAGGGGGCCAATCACTGACCATCCACGGGCCAGAAGTGCAAGTGTAACCCTGCTGTGTGGGTGTGAAATCCCCGCAAACGCGAAACAAGTGAAGAGAGCCAAGCATCTTCTCAATACAGCGACAGGCCCTCACGCTCCAGTGTATAGTAAGAAAGCATCTCTGTCCTTTTTTTTTCTCTTTGTCTTCACAGTTTCCAGCTGTCAGTCAGCCAGCGTGGGCCATTTGGAGTTGACTGTAAGCAAGTTCGACCTCTGAAGGTGTTGACATATCAGAGACAAGACTAATGAGAATACAGAGGGAAAAAAATGGAACCGCTGGAGCAAGTTGACTAACTGAGAGTTTACTTTAAGCTTAAGCGAGTTGACTTCTCGTGGGTTCCTCTGTATTTTCAAAGCCTCACGTTCCCAGAGTATTAAATGGAATTGTGTGAAATTTTGCACATGAATAATATAACCCTATGTTAAAGACAAAATGCATTTGTTTTTTTGTTTATCAAAAATATTTTTTATAATTTTTTAAAATAAGTATATCGATGGTAGGAGTGGGCACGACACAAGATGAGTACTCATTTCCCTTGGGCAAAGCCATGGCCTTTGCTTCCCGGGAAGTGATCCACTGCTCAACAACGGGAAGGGAAGTTGAACAAGACGAGAAATCATATGAGAAACGGGAAATCAGCAGACCAGTCTATGTGTGCAGTCTCAAAGTCGAGAGGCGCCGAGAAGTCTGCTTCTCGCTACAGTCTTCGGGTGGCGCCGAGCAGTCTGCTTCTCGCTACCTACCTAGACTT
>JBCAUA010026778.1:0-2500 GCA_038406235.1 Peronia verruculata
TCTTTCTTTCTTTCTTTCTTTCTTTCTTTCTTTTCTTTCTTTCTTTCTTTCTTTCCTTTCTTTCTTTCTTTCTTTCTACCTTTATTTCTGTCTTTCTTTCTTTCTTCGTTCTTTCCTTCTTTCTTTCTTTCTTTTCTTTTCTTTCTTTCTTTCTTTCTTTCTTTCTTTCTTTCTTTCTTTCTCTCTTTCTACCTTTATTTCTGTCTTTCTTTCTTTCTTCGTTCTTTCTTTCTTTCTTCTTTCTTTCTTTCTTTCTACCTTTATTTCTGTCTTTCTTTCTTTCTCTCTTTTTGATTGATTCGTTTACTTTTCATTCGTTCTTTTTTTTCTTCCATTCTTCCCTTTTTTAGCACGTATTTCTTAATTGTAATAATATTATCCTTTATGTCAAAATATGCCTATTGTTCCCCTTTTTGTCTCTTTTCATTCATTAATTTTGTTTTACTGTTCTTCATGTTAAGTACATATACAACGGTGAAAATCAAGGTTTTGGGAGGGGGGGGGGGATATTGAATTTCACTTTTTCTCATTTTTAGATTGAGTGTCGATTTCTACACGATCTCTGAAAATATCAGTTCGAAAAAATACCTTTAAAACTTAAAAATCTGAATGTTGGATCTCGAAAGAGTGTTAAAGAATCAGCAGAAAGGAGCCATAGTGTCTAACTAATGGTGAGAGAAATGGAAATGATAAGTGGACAAAAAGGTCTCACAGTTGGGTTGTTTAAGTACATGTTTTATCTTTGAAAGAAAATGAGAAATTTAGTGCCAAAGGACGATCTCAATATTATAACAATAAAGTAAAGCAACTGCCAGTGTGTCTTCGTTAATTGTTTGAGAAAGTTTACTTTAATGAGAAACAACGTTGTTTCATAATCTTTCACAATCTGCCCAAACTTTATTAATGAATTAATGAACTTCAGCCAGGTATATCTGACTATTCTAGGTTCTTGCTTAATTAAACATCTGTGGATGACTTCTAATTGTTTTCTCATGGATATAAGTCTTTGTCCCAGAATTAAATCGTCATCTGTACAGCACGAAAATGTTACAATTGGGATAACCTTATTCTGAGAGAAGGAAATGTCAGGGACAATACTAACGCCTATGTCATGTCACCAACATTTTGATAACCCATGTTTTCTCAGTGACTCCCTGCCCCGCTGTTGCCGATATTGTCTTCGTATTGGATGCGTCCGGCAGTGTCGGTGTGAAGAACTTCGCCAAACAGCTGGACTTTGCAAACAGACTGAGTGAACATTTCAGAATTGGACCCAATGATGTCCAATTTGGAGCTGTGGTGTTCAGTAGTACAGCGCAGAAAAGATTCGACCTCAACACTTACCGAGATCACACCTCTCTGTCACGGGTAAAATACTAGTAAACTGATATCGAGATGATATGTCTCTGTCAATGATCTACTTGAATGAGCTGGGCATTATTTGTAATTTCTAACCTTTCTGAGAAGTAACAACATATTTAATGGATATGAACTTATAATCATATACTTCTATTTTCACCTCTCTATATACTTCTATTTTCACCTCGACAAATGGGATAAATTGTCACCTTTATTGTCACCTCGACACATACAGACAGCATGCTTTAAACCCCAATGATTTTACAAATGTATCTTCAAATGGGCATATATGTAGGCATGTCCTCAACGTCTTGATAATCTTGACTATGTTTTGGAGGCGTCACTTGCACTAATTTCAGTCAATGTTACACAATGTCTTCTCCTTCCAGGCCATCAAGTCCATACCTTACCTTTCCGGTGGCACCAAGACATATCTGGCATTGGACATGGTACTTGACCAACAGATGTTGACCTCAGCCCATGGTGCCAGGTCCTCCTCCAGCAAGATCGTCATTGTTGTCACAGACGGCATGTCTGATAGCTTCAGTAAAAGTAAGCTTAGGTAGACACAATATGTTCTATACTATGAGTGCACGTTTTGCTGAATAATCAAAAATATAAGTCCTAGACATAATATATCAAATGTAAAGACTGAAAATGCTTTATATCCAAATTCAGCTGTTAGTATTCGCATATTCTATATAAATACGAAACCCACCCCCCCTCGCTCCCCACCCTCAACAGAATCTCAGCTAATGAAAAACATATGTCACATTATGGCATATAGCCAGAACCAAACTACTCTCATGTTATACTGGAAAAGGAAAAGAACAAATTCCATGGATCTCCGATTTTATTTCATGGTGAGGGATTAATTATCTATGCCGGTAGAATTCATTTGATGTTTGAGCACACTGTGCCAATGAAATATATGTACTCTGAGACAAGAGTGTCTTGTTATATGTGTTGATATGATATTTTTTTCCCGCGTAAACATCTCAAAAATGCATGAGGAGTTCATGAAATTTACATCTGTTTAATCTTTTCCCTGTTCCAGAAGTGGGAATTTCGTCGAGGAAGGGTAGAGGAAACAAATCGAGGCTTTCATATGAAATTTAAAAAAAAGGATAAAAAAAAAAAA
>JBCAUA010026778.1:7500-12469 GCA_038406235.1 Peronia verruculata
TGGAGTTTGCAGCCAAGCTGGCCGACAGCTTTGCCATTGGATCTAGCAACGTGCGCATGGGTTCCATTCTGTTCTCTGACAATGTTGAATGGCTCTTTGATCTGAACACTTACTCCACCGCCTCAGAGATAAAAAACGTAAGGTTTTGTCATTGTTGTGTCAAGGTTTAAGTCTGATGGTGTGCTCTGGCACAGACAAACTTGGTTCTAACAATCTTTCCTTCTAATTCTTGGAAAAACGTCAATATATCAGACACTTCTTCTGAGTACAGAAAATAACCACGAGTTTTGTTTAATACAAATAAAATCCCTTTGCTCCACCCCACTCACTAAATTCCGAGAAAAAGAAGGGGCTAAGCCTCCAAACTGTACGGTCATGTTTGATTCCGATGACTTTCATTTCAGTAACTATCCTCTTAACTGAATGGAATTTGCTCAATCAGTCCCATTAGGTGGGCATGGACTTTTTTTTATATTGAAGTAACAGAATTGCAATTGACCTTCTCTTACGTTATAACAAACTCCAACCTGACGAGAAAAAACAAAACGGGCAGGTAAGGCAATGTTACCGTAAGCTCAATGCACTGACCGAAAAAAAAAGGAAAATGTAATATATGTACACACACATTTTTTTTAAAAACTGTCATCAATGTTAATAATTTTAAGATACTAACGTTTTAAAATTAAACTTCAAATTAGTTTCTATGCTCAACACGACATGCATACCAAAACGACCCTTTAATGAACGATTTCATGCCAAAGGTACAAATATCCCAACTTTTCCTTAAAGAAAATAATTTACACTGAAAAGCACAGTTCTGTACTGGAGCGATATTCTGAAAGAGAAAATGGTCTGGTTGAGAATGATAAAAGGCTAATGCTAGTGCCAGGCTAATACAAAATATATTGTATATCTGTTTTTCCCATCATGTACAAACACAACAATAGGCATATTCAGTGTGTCACATAGTTTCGAACAGGCGGCAGCATTTAATAGCTAGATCTGCCTATTTGAGTGATTCTATTACATACCTTTTACCTTGCTGCACGTAATGAGATTCGAATGTCTCTTATTATATTACATACAGTACTGGCTAACTGCATAGATTAAGAATCTAAGATTGTTTTCGTTCGTTGGGAAAAAAGCAATGAATAGCTTTAGTTACTGAAATCTAATCTAGTTAATTGAATGTTTAGTAGCCCATCACGCTGACTGCACATAAAACCCTATAACAGTGTCAGATAACATACGTCATTCTGTTTACGACCTTGGTCCCTGCACGTCTGAGGTGCAGCAGTTTGGTTGCAGAAAAATAATTATAATTTGTTGGCAGACTTCCCCAGCTATGAAATAAAACCTTTGTTTGTCTGTTTCATTGTCTATTTATTTTTTTTCTGATTAACATTCTTGTTATATTTATGATTCCTTTCTTCTCAACATTATTGTGAAAGCTGACAAACTGAAGGTATAAAACATGTCTATGGTTAATGGGGCAATTATTAATGTTACTGTCTTTTCTATAAAAGGGTTTAAGGTGTCTGAACAGAGAGCTATTTAATATATATGTATTTCCCTGGATCCTAGAATCTCTTTGCGAAGAACAAAATCTTTTCATTTATAAAAAGCTATTACTGATTGTGGTTTTTACAATTCGTTTTGATCGGCCTACACTTTATTTCAAGTTTCTAAAAGTTTGGTCATCCTGTACATTTAACTTGCTGTTTTGAATAAATGAATATTGTATGTTTCCCATCACTGCAAGTAAAGCATGGAATGCAAACCTATTAAGGTGAGGGGCATGAAATTTTGGCTTGTTCTATTTAAAAGTAGTGTTTACAATGATTACTTTAAAATCATGGCAGAATGAGTGGAATAGTGCACGGATTACAAAATAGACAAAACAGTTTGTTCCAAAAGGGCAAAAGGAACCACCAGAAGGCCGTTGAAAAGACTGCTGCTGTGTTTTCTCTCCAAATGCTGTTAAGATTTTTTTTTGTCTCCAGGCTTTCAAAAGAGCCCCATACTTGAAGCAAAGAACCTATACGAACAAAGCGCTGGACTATATTGACCAACAAGGCATGTTCTCCAGTGCCAGGGGTGGGCGAGATGGCGTTGAGAAAGTGGTCATCGTCATAACCGACGGAGCTTCCACCAGAGGCGACCTGAGTAAGTGCATAATATATTAATTTTTGTCACAGAAACTTCCAAACTATATCTATAGCTGATGATTTGAAACTTATTCTACCGAGGGTTCGATCTTCCTTTTTTTTTTCCAGATTTACCTTGCAAAATAGATTTTTTGGTCAGACAATTGCAGTGAAAGTTAAATGTACAGAATGTAGTCAAAAGGAGGCAGTTTGTACTAACTTCCATCACACCGGTTTTCTACATGTACGAACTGAATGCATTCATATTAATGACAATTGTTGGTGTCACTGTTGAAATTAAAAAAAAAAAAAAAACATACAAACCAGAAAACAGACCAAAAAAAAAGAGTTTGTTTTTGCTTTTTCTCTTTTTTAAAGGGTAGGACAAATCTATTATATACAAAAGCAGACACTTTTCTGTTTGTATCCCAATAAAATTTATTCCAAGGAACATTAAAAATTGTTTTTAAAATTAAACTGTTTATTGAATACAACTCAGCATTTTTGTCACAAACAGACTGAATTTTCTAAAAATCTAGAACTGTTTCAGATTTTAATAAATTAATAAAAAGACATTTACTAAGCAAGTTAAGGAAATGATAAATTGATAAAAATATTTTTTTAAAAATATAACATCTGGCGAAAATCCTGTTGAAAGTTCTCAGATATTATTATTTATTTTTAGCAACAAAATTCCTCTTTTTTTTTTTTTAGAGCATTCTCCATTGAGAATTGAATCATTTTGTTCTGGGCTTTGTTTCTTTAATTAGAAGTTATTGAAGGCACGGAAATCCCATTTAACTCCATTGCAATGGTTTCAGTTGGATATACACAGCAGTACGTTGTGTTTCTATCTTGTAAAATGGCTTTTAATAAAGCCGATTGCCAAGTTTCATTCACATCAATAGGTGAACCGATGAAAAATAATTATACTTATCTTCGCAGTATAATTCCACAAGGCCCAGTGAATGTTCCAAATATGAATCTCAACAATAAATGAAAGAATGACCATTTGGGCGATATAACTGAAATCACCCAAGCAAATCCAAATTATAGCATGTCATAATTATAACATGTCTTTACACTTTTTCTTATACCTATAGCAATGAAGTTCATCTCTGGAACCGCATGTCTGTGCCCTTATGTATCATTTGGGCCAGAGGGATGGGGGGTGGGGGCGGGGGCTAAAATTCCAATCACAGTCTCAGTGCATTACTTGACTATTAAGCAGTGAGATTGGCGCAGTATTCTTGACCATTGTATAAAGTCGAAGACAAACCGTTCTCCTTACAGCTCAGGCCGCAGCGACCAGGCTGAAAAACAAAGGCATCACCATCATCTCTGTAGGAATTAGTGCCTCTGTGGACCAAGAAGAGCTGACCAATATGGCCACTTCTCCAACAGATGTTCTCTATGTGCAAGGCTTTGATCTACTGGGTGGCCTTGAGGGACGCTTGACTTCACTTACCTGCAGAGGTAATATGACAATATCATTATGTCAGATAATTAATTATAGATAGATATACTAGGGAGAATGCTATCAGAGAAGTATGTCTTTGAATCTGCATCCTCATCATCTTCATCATTATCATGGTCGTCACTGTTCTAATGATGAGTAGAAGGGAAGGGCTAGGTGCCTTCTACATACGTCTTTCTACCTCCTGGTAAAGATTATCTCTATGGGCTGGGTGAAGAGGTTATAGACCGAGGCAGTTACCCGAGATTATTGTACCATCGTCAACATCTTCCATTCAACGTTTACGTCACGGGCCCAACCTCCAGACAACTGGACTTGCAGACAATTACGTCATTCCATAATTATTTCTTGATATTGTTTATATTACAGAGTGTACTTCATCTGTCCCATTCCTTCTGTGAAATTGAAACACACGCGGTGGCATAAAGCACTGATTTCAATCAAACAAATCTTTATTATGATTATTATTGCTATCATTATTTTTACTCGGTTCTTATTTTAGGCTAATACCACACTGTGACCCGGGGGAATAGCGTTAACGTTACATTCATGGCAAGACTGATGGTTGCAGATACAGACAGAAAAAAAGGGAGAAAAAAGTAATGCTGGCTTACCTATTGGTGCATTACCATAAGTGGTCAACAGATAGGAGCCACACTTGATAACCACGTTTTCTTAAACAGTTTATATTTACAGAGCAATCCTATTTCATTTCCTATATATATAAATAGAGAGAGAGAGAGAGAGAGAGAAAGAGAGAAAGAGAGAGAGAAAGAGAGAAAGAGAGAGAGAGAGATAATAGATATATAGATAAGATACTCAAGTAACACCTTTGGCAAAGAACTGTCATTGTATGCCACATAATTTCACGCTGTTTCTGTCATTTTACATTTTGTTTTTCAGCTAGCAAGAAGTAAACAGCAAGTTGGCAAGTTCAGAAATATTTGCCATGGACTCGGTGCTCAGAGCACAGTATCCTGTAAAATTAAACATTTCTGAAAACGAAGTTTGTGCACCAGTGTTCCTTTTTATTGTTTTTAAAGTAATAAATCGTCAGTTTGGTGGATGACTTGTTTGATGGATCACAAACACACATTCACATACACACACACACAACCTGTGTAAATTTGTAAGAGGATCAATCAATAGATCGAAAATACGCAATATGGTGCATTTACTTAACAATTTCTGAGTCTATCTTGACATTAGTGTTGGTTCGTGTCTTTTTGCTGTATCGTTGTTCGTTCTCTTTTTAATCTTTTTTTTTTTTTTGATTCTCCGGTACCTAGATCTCATATGTCACCTCAGGCTAATACACTTCCACTTCTATTTAAGGGGAAAAGGG
>JBCAUA010026800.1:0-26653 GCA_038406235.1 Peronia verruculata
TGGTCAGTATTTACATCGTGCTCTTTCGCCTGCGGTTGACTAGCTTTATTTTATGGAAGATGCTATTTTCACCGTACGGTGATAAAACATGTAGTTAGGGTAGGCTATTTTCACCGTACGAACACCAAATAATAGAACAACCCCGCTGGCTTAGCCTGCTGGGACCCTCGACCTGCGCAAGTCCACCCTACGGTAACATATGGGTCCGATGAGCAGGTGACAGTCCTCCCTATAACATGTATGAGACCCTGGACCAGCGCGTCTACCCTACGGTAACATGCAGGTCCGATGAGCGGGTGACGGTCCTCCCTAACGCACTGTACGGTGAAAATAGTCAATCTGTTATTTTATAGACTAGATCTATGTGATGGCTTCCTCTGACCCATTGAAGAGAAAGATGACGGCTCTTTCCATTGAGTCAAAAATGAAAATGCTGCAGGAAATAGACAGAATTGCGATGTCCAAGAGGGCCATAGCTGAAAAGTATGGCATTCCCCCAAATACACTCGACGATATTAAAACATCGGGAACATGTGGAGAAAGCAACAAGCCTCCTCAACTTTTTTTTTTTTCCCTCATAGATAGCCTAGATCTAATTCGGGAGTTGTTTCCCTTGTCAAAAAAAACTGGAAGACGAACTCTGATAAATCAAACCTATGAGGCTGGTCCCGGCAAATTCGATATAAGCGGACTCGACTGTACTATGAACCTATTTCAGTCACAAAAATTCCATTATATTTCTTATTGCCATAACAATGGTGGTCATCTTTAAACATAAACAAGTAATTTAACTTCCTAAAATTTACAAAACCAATAAAGATATTAACTTCCCATCAGTGTAAACTGAAAGGCGAGACCAACATAGGCTAGGTTTGTTCATTTGTGATGGATGAAAGAGATGCAGGAGGATTCTTAAGTTGATGTTGACAGAAAAAAAAAAAGGTTAAAAATAGCAACCCACATTAAATAAAAAAATAAACAATATTTGCTTTGTTATTGTGAAAAACAAATTAACTAAGACCCATTACCTACAAATATGAATAAGCTATCTGTGTACCAAATCTGATGGCTATATGACAATAAATAGCTGAGATTTGAAGATTTTAATGAAGCTCAGTTATCAAAAAGAGCCAACATGAAAAAATAGACAATACAGTAATAAAATACAAAATAATGAGGTATATTATATACATTCAAATGCATCTGGGGGGCTGAAACTGGCAGATATGAGCTTTGACACTTGGTATTTGTGATCTAGACAGTATCAACCATGCAAATTCATTGAAATGCCAAAATTGATAATTTGATGCCTTATCACTAAAAACCACGCCCGAGAATCTCCTTAAAATTTCATTGAAACAATACATTTTATATAGTTTTTCTGCAATAGACACGGCCTATTTTTATGAACTTGGCACAGCATCATTTCTAATGCCTGGTATAGTCCAGTTTCCATGAGAAGTATTTCTTTCTTGGGCCTTTTTTATTTTAACTTCATACCTTTATAGTGCAAGATTATTGATAAACCTTTTACATCTGTTGGCAGTCACCTGCCTGCTTCATCAAAAGTGGCTATGAAGTAGATCTCAGCATACATTGTTTGTAATGCTTACTTTTTAGAATAAGTTTGTGCAATATGCCAGAAAGATAATCTTTTTTTTTTTTTTTTTGGTCTTTCTAGAACAAGCATTAAAATATCTCTCTGAGTATGCCTTGACACGAGAAAACAATAGAGAAGAAGAAATTAAGAAACTCAAATGCAAGATTGAGATCCTGCAAGAGGAAAATACTGCCCTCAGAGTGAAGAAAGATACCTCATCTGTTGACACACCCTACACAACAGAAGGAGAGTTAAAGGCTGCTCTTAGAAAGGCACATGAGGATATTGTATGTCACATTTTTATTGTACTTTCAATGTCACTGAATTAAAGGCAAAATTCTTCATACAGAGTTAAATAAAGAAAAATATATATGTATGTATATGTAAAACTTTGAATCTTAGGATGGATTTTCTTATTTTTTCTTTTTTCTTTTTTTTTTTTGTGAGATTCAGAAGTAGTAAGTGTAAATCACTGCTTAAAATTGTTGCTTTAATGCAGTAGAGTATTTTTTTTTTCCATTTTAGCACATGACTGTTAACTGAAAGGAAATAATATTTAAGCTTATTATTACATTGTTTCAAAACAACTTTTCGGGTAATTAATTCTCTGTTCATTATTTTTGATTGCCAAGAAATGTATCATTTTACTGCTTTCGAAGCAGGTGGTTGTCTGATACTCATGTACCTGAGCATTCCATTTTTTCTTTCAGAAACGCATGCATGCAGAAATACGCCATTACATCAGTGAAAATAGAGCTTTACAAAAAAGACTTGATGGAGTTAACTACTCTTCCAATGCCTCTGTTAATCGTTATCACAGTGCAGGAGCTGCTTCAGATGACTTATCTAGCAGTGGTAGGATATAGTTGTTTATGTACTTTTCTTTATTAGGTTGGCCAAATAAAACATTTAGAAACATTTTTTTCTTTTAGGAGAAGAGATCCCTATCGTTAGAAATGTTACTGAAGAACCATTTTGAACATTTTGATGCTACAAAATTTGCAGTTGACCTGTG
The DNA here is from genome assembly GCA_038406235.1 of Peronia verruculata. Taxonomy (NCBI): domain Eukaryota; kingdom Metazoa; phylum Mollusca; class Gastropoda; order Systellommatophora; family Onchidiidae; genus Peronia; species Peronia verruculata. Next base: position 2,616 of record JBCAUA010026800.1, read on the forward strand.
CGTTGTCATGTAGATTTACTTGACTGAAATGACTCATTTGAGTCTAGCCAACCACAGAACTGCAAGAAATATACATTGTGAAAACATGACAGTTAGATGTCACTCTATTTTCGTCATTTGTTTTCTTCATTAATAAAGGCATCCTAGTTTAAGACTCTTTCAGTTTTGATAAGCTGCAATAGTTTCATTAGAATCTCTATGCCTCATTTTGTTGTGATTGAGTACTAGACCTAAAATTTACTAGTAGCAGCACAGTGTTGTCATTGCTTTTTACTTATATTTATGTGTATCTAGTTCTGTAGGTTTTTTTTTTTTTTTTCAGTGATTTATTTAAGTGCATAATTCAAGATGTTAAATGTTTTTTCACTGATGATTTTGCATGCCAACATTATCATTGTAACAAACATAGATGCTTTTCTTTTCATAGATGAACTAGCCCGCCATAACTATGCCTTGACTCAAGAACTTGAGATTTTGAGAGCAAAAGTGAAACAATACCATCAGCTGCAAGAGCTTGCTAGCATGTTGCAAGAAAGTCACAAGTGAGTAAGAGAACTTATGATCACAGATTCAGATAACAGTCAGTAGGCCATAGTACCTGACTTTCAAGCAGGAGTTCCTTGTTCATAGAACGCTTAGTTGTATTTCCTAATATCTGAAATATTGCTGCACTTCAATTCCCCTGTTAAATCTATATGTCAGTAGCTTGAAATGTTAAGTTATAAGGTGAATGCTTCACAAAATGAAACACGAATTAATTCTGCCATTGTTAATTGAATGATCAGTACTACATTTTTATGTTTAAGAACAACTTTTTGGATCTTTGAGATATTTGAACACAAAGCCCTACTCGAAAAGACATTTATGGTGAATAAAAAAAATGTTGGCATGCCAGTGAACATGCTTGTTAAATTGTATAAACATTTTTTAACTTGAAGTTACAAGAAGTTACAATCTGCTGTGCTAGATAGTTACACTTTTATGTTCATTTTTATTGCTTTGTATGACAGTGTAATCATAACAGTGTATTTATTTTTAAGATCCCTTGTGGAGACAAATGACCACCTCCTTCATGAACTTCATGAGTCAAAAGAGAAACATCGGCAAGAGATAGAACAAATGCACTGGAGCTATGATCAACTGAAGTCCACTATGGGATACTCATCCATTCTCAGATCAGCAAGTCAAAACCAGAGCAATACTACTGACATGTCTCATCCATCAGTCAGTCTATACAAGGAGAAGCATGAAGCAGGTGTTTGAAAGCAAGGGCATCATACAGAGACACAAGCATAAACTTTGTCGTTAACTTCTTTTTCATTCTTGCAGTACCGGAAAGTGGCAATGACTGCCATTCTGAGCATCCTGATTCTTTGCTGAATCCAAATAGAATCAGGAACTTCATACCAAATAAAATTGGAAACATTATATTACCTTGTGCAAATACTAAAATTAATGCATAATTTAACTGCATATCATAAAATGTAGGTCTATGTCTTGCCTCTGAACATCGGTACTGGTAGCCTGTGGTACTTCAGCTTTGTGAATGGGACTATTACCTAGGCATAGCAATGCTCATCCCAGAGAGGTGAGGCACTAGGTGGCTTGCCAGTAACTTACAAAACAGTGTAGTGAAGAACCTGAAAAATACTTTCATTGCTTTTCTTTTATATTCTTCTCTGTGTATTTTAGCTCAGTCAGTGTCACTGTCCCCAATGTGGCAACAATGTGACCCACTATACTTCAGTGTCAATCCTGCCACGGTGGTGATTGCAGCTTTAAATTTCTTTTTTTGCTGACCAAAGGGGTACCACCATGGAGACATCGGGTACACCTTAAGAGTCCTGATCATTTTACTTCAGATTGAGACCAGTTGCAGTTCTCTAGCCTCAGCATACCTTTCGGGGGAAGGATGAATTTTTCTTCCAGGTTATGATACTGGCTGAATTTAGATCTGGACGTGCTGTGAAGATTGTCATTAAAAGAAAACATGAGCATAGAGCGAAGATATTTTGCATTATACAGATCCATTTATACTGACATTGTTTTCATTAGCATTCTTACTATTTCAGCAAAACAGTCCGGATTTTTCTCTTCTAGATTACTGATGAAGAAAATCACCTATCGACATTATTTTGCCATTTTTCTTCTCACATTAACATGCCCACAATGTTTTTTCCCCTTATGTTACTAGTGCACACAGCATAAAAGTCACATTCTGGCCAACAAAATTCATTGTAAAAGTAAACAAAGGTGATTGTCAATCTTTTGTGTCTTTAACTTGTCCGTGAGAACCGATGCTACATTTCTGGGGCATGGCACACAAATTTTCAAAATGTGCTGAAAAACTTAATTATAATCTCTCTGTAGAACAAAATGTTGTCTTGATGTCTTGAAAATAATCTAATGTCCATATACTTTAGACATACTTTGTTGTCTTGATATTCTTGATGTTTACATAATAACTTGTGCTGTACCTCTATTGTCAGTTCTTCATTATTCTGCTGTGAATGCAGAATTATGAACTTGTGAGAACTCTTGCCACTAACACACTAATAATGATGTATTGAATCAGTGATACTTGACCAGATAGTTTTCAAATCACAACTGCTCCAAAGAGATCTTCCATTTGATTAGTGTTCCTCCTAATTCTGCGTATATACACATAATTTGTTGTTACTTGTTGAGCTCAGTGGATTGTGAGGTCTGTCCATACTGTTATGCATTTGTGGATGAGTATTTATTCCTTATCTGTGTTAGAGATGTATACTCCAGATTCTACTCCATGGAATTAAATCTGTATGCAAGTAACACAAATTGGCAGGGCATGATCTGAACTACATTGTACTAAATTATTTTTTTACATGTTCTCATGGAGTGAATAAAGGTGATTATTTAGACATCACTTCAGTGCTTCTGCCACATTGATGTCTAACTTGTCAAAAGCTATACTGTATTTGGGGGGTGTCCTGAAATTGGATTTTTGCTTGAGATAATTGATTTGGGGTTTCTGTTTTCTTTTAAAAGTTCGATCTCTGCTGAATATAAAAACAGTATTAAAAAGTTGATACATGTATGTCCTTTCTAAGGTGTGGGGAGAGTCGTCAAGCAAAGGTTGCCCCTCTGCCATCCAGGCTCTTGCTCATTTGGGGCTCTTTATTCAGTGATAGATCATCACTTTTTCACTGGCTACAGGCAAATTGCATAGAGAAGACTTGATTATGATCTCCTTCACCAAAATCAGGAGCCTCAGTGCCAGGGGTGGACACTGACTGACCATCTGAGGCGCTGACAACACCAAATTGGGCCTCTGAAATAGACTTCCCATGGACTAATGAGGGTGAAATATGCCATGTTTCTGCTGTTTCAGAGATCAGCAGTGGATAATCTGTCACAGGAAGGGTAAAAACGCTCTTGGTTTTGACCGACAAAGACATGGCAGCCATAATATATAGCCCTCCCTGGACCCTAAAATGACTCCACGGAAGCCCTTTTGCTAATGGGGGTAGGGAAGCAAAAATGGAGGAAAAATAGGAGTAGGGCCACAGGAGAAGGCTAAAGAAGGCATAGAAATCATGGAAAGAGGTCTAGTAGGTGAAATAAGTATGTTTTGGGGTTGAAAGTCCAGTCAAAAGCTCTTGAGGTTTTTTTTTTTTTTTTAGCAGAAAAAACTTTCAGTGCATTTTTTTAACATGAATATGTGATATACTTTTTTATTTATGGAGTAATTGCCATGAAATTTGGCATGAATGCAGAACAGAACACTAACTAAATTTTGTATGGAGGGATTTTTTATATCATTGTAAGTTTTTGAGAAATTTGAAATTTTTGGATCAAATTTTCATAAAATCTGTGACTATTTCGCTAAGCACTTTATCAAAAACCTGTTCTGACAAAATTTAGATATGAAATGGTAAAATATGTACGCAAAATTACAAGCACATCAGTTGGAAAATTCAGAGCCTATTGAAGGGAAAGTTATGTAATACCGGGTAGCAAATCTGAGATGACGGCTGTTGCCATGGCAGTTATGAGTGATTTCGAATCTTTTCGATTATTTTCCTCAAATTTGACTATGCCGAATTTGATGGTAATGGTTAAAATCATCTCACCCCAGTGGTTTCTAAAATGACTCCCAAGGACCCCCCTCTCCCCCTTAAATTGATTGAAACTGGACAACTGAATGATAAAGGCATGTGATCTAAAGACATCTGAATAGTTGTAATTTTTTTCAAGTTTAACTGTACGTGCATTATACATACTATAGTTAACATCAGATTCCATTTCCTAGAAACTTGATAACAATTTTTTTATCTACTGGAGCCGCTTGATGTGCATAATGTTCTGTTGTTATGCCTTTATGCAGGAACAAAAATAAACCAATTAGTGTCATGTTTCATCTGTGATACAATATAAGTTGCAGATGGTGCAGAGAGCAAAGGACATACAATTACTACATCTGAGTTAAACTCATTTGAGTTGACCTTAAGCTGAATAGAATTTTTTCCTCTAGAACATACATGACAGTAATTTAAGCTCTATGAAAATGAAATGGCAGTGTTAATTTCAACACAAACATTGCAATGCATCCATATTGATTTGAATGTTCACTTCCGATCATTCTGTGCTACATGAAAATAACAGTGGATGGTTATATATATTTTTTTTTTCACATTGTTATTCCATGTCTGACTAATCAACGATGCTACAAATAGGCTAGGCTTCTGCATACTGATTCCATCATTCCGCTCAAGCATCTTTCTTGCACTCTGACTAGTTTGATTGAGTAAATGACGATAAAGGAGGGAAAGATAGAAGAGAAGGTGAGGGAGCATGCTTTTATGAGAGAGAGAAAGAGATGTGGAGAAGGGGATGGAATGATGAACAAAATTGCAGACCGCCAGCACATTCAGTCTGAGTTTTGCTCAGTCCGCCCATAAGTATAAGCCAGGGACTCAGATTTACAATAACAACAATGAAAAAGCACCTAAATCTCAACATTTCAGAATCGGACTCCATGAATTGATTTGTCCTCGTATTCTAGTGGTCATTTCCAAATATTTGCAGCAAAGCAACAAAGAAATTACATCAGAAATGAATGAGGGCATAGGTTAAAATATAGAAACACCTTTTATTTTCAAGTTTCGGCTGTTATGCTTCCATCAGTATTACCAAGGCTGCAATTATAAGGCCCTGGTATATTTCATTTGACATTCAGCAAAAAAATGTATAACGGTTTTCACTGTCTTTGAGTTTGTCTTTTTTGACAAGCATTTATTAGCTCTGCACAATACTGTATTTTATCTGTTGAATCTGTTAACACATGTAATTGCAACTGAAATAATTGAATGATGCAGAGTGCTGAAATAAGAAATGACATGCAGCTTTATGATTATTATGCTGCAATGGTCTTCTGTATTCATGAGCAATAAATATGAATGCTCTATCACTCAACAGAATTCCCATTCTGTTTGTCACTGAAAGTAATAAAAATATCACAGAAAAGGATTTCTTAAAAAAAAAAAAAAGAACAAGATGTATTTCTAACTGTTGCTACAGTTTCTGCATTTCTTTTCAAGATGTACTAAATTATTTCAATATCAGCTTACCATCATATTCACATTGTACATGTATATTGTCAAACAAGGACTTTTCACAGAACTGTGAGTGTGAGGATACACACATACAATTGGGCTCCTATTTCCTCAGCAAATTTGAAAAAAAAAAAAAAAGCTGTCACTGATAAATGATTACACACGGCAGCTCATTTTGATCCTCCAGTAAAATGCAAAAGGAGCTATCACTGCAAAGTGGAACAATGCAAATTATAAAGCATAAAGGAATAATCATTGTGAGAATATGTAATGGACCATATCAAGTTAGTCCAAAACCCACAGTAATACATGCACTTGCTCAGACAAGAGTATTCATACCCACATGCTGCTTTCTCACTTCATCCTCAAGTAAAACTGAACATATCAAGTAGTTTCTTTTTTTCCCATTCCAGGTTATAACTGACTGAAAGCTCTTTGATTCTACTACACCAGTTGCGTCATATTGCTTTCTCTCTCTGTCTGCTAGCAGAATTGACCATGTTAATTACTAGCCTTCTCTTCTGAATCCACTACATTTACATGAGTATTCCCTTTGATTCTGAACTAAAGCAATACGGCTCTGGTGAAATTGCTGTTTTCTAATCCACTGACATTTACAGTACGAGACTTAATTAATCATTGTCTGCCCTCCCAAATCACTGCAGATGAATCTTCCAACCGTACTGTGATTATCTGATGTGTCAATAAATTGATTTTTAAAAAAAAAAAACTCACTTTATTTTGTCATTGTTTTCCTTTAGTTTATATACATCAATACATGTATAATCCTCTTTCTTCTTTGAAAATCTCATTTTCTATTTTGTCTTCAGTCTGATGGTAACCATTACTTAATGATGAACCCAAGACAGATGTAGATGTTATGTCTAAGAAAGCATACCCAGTCTAATTCCTTGTGAAAGCACACACTATAGACCAATCCCTTTGCCAGTAAGTGAGTAAGCACACATGCACACAACACCTACAACCTAACACACTGTATGTAGTACCAGAAAAGCAACAAACATACAAAACAAAAATAAGAAAAAATGAAATCAAATGACAAACGAAACAAAGGCCCAGATTTAAATCAACATCTTCAAGGAACAAACGCTACCACAGTAAATCATAGACACAATCCTATTTACGAGACCAAGTGAGGTGAGTGTGCAATGGACTGTAATTGGGCAAGGCTGCCACCACTGAACTCTGATGATCCTGAAAGTGATATTTTAAATGCTTGAACTAGGGATTTTTTATGTTTCAAATTCGGATTCAGCATGTCCAAATGAGAGGAAAAACATAGAAAAAATTGGTTTTTTTTTACCTGGTTGCCATGACAAAACTGCCATACTGGATTTTGCGTTTTGAAAATTAGCTATTTTCAAAAGCCTAAGGCTCCTAGAGTATTGAATGGAATAGTGTGAAATTCTGCACATTAATAATATAACACTATGCAAAAGATAAAATGCATTTTAAAAAAAAATTTTTTTTATTTACCATAAATTTTTATAAATTTTTTAAATACGTACATTGAAGGATGTAAATTTTTCGCAATTTATCACAGAATATCCAACTTTTTCTTCAAAAACAAGAATGATATTCAGAAAATGCGATGAATCTTATTAAAGCACATGCTACTAGGGGTGTATATACCAAATTTAAGGCAATTGGTTGAGAAATAAAAAAGGGGAAAAAATGAAGAAATCATACATACTGAGAAAATCTCAACTGAATTTTCATAATCTCTCTAAACAGTCATTTAGTGGTGCCGTGTCAGTCCCATTTTGAGGCATAAAGCATATGTTTCTGGCCCTATCCATTGCTTTTCTGGTATGAGAAGAGTTCAAAGTGTGTAAAAATGGAAAAAAACTCCATTTTTGATAATTTTTCAGGACCTTCCTCTTGAAAGTACTGCCTTTTCTAAGTGTAAAAAGTCCATAAGTCCATTCTAACGTGTTTGACCAATGATCATTCAACAGTAGACCTAGCATATTGTCAATCAGGATTTGGCTCCACCTTGCTGCTGAATGAGACGATTTGATATTGCAAAGGGTGCAAAAATCACTTGAATATCTCTCCTAGCAATATCACGAGTTCTTGTGCCCGGGATGGCCACTGGATGACCACTGTGACACGAGAAAAACTGCTGATCATGCAAATTATCAATATAATAGTTCTAACACGACTTTCCTCGTCCTATAAATAGCGCATAGTCATGATAGTGCCATAGCCTAATGAATTTAAAAAGCCATTCAACTAGAATATCCTCCAAATTAATAGAAAAGGCGAAAAATTATCTTCAGTAAGTTAACGGTAACAGCACAGACATTCTCCACTGTAATAGTAATCTTAGTTATCAAGCACTGAAGACATGAAGACTAAGGGATGATGAGATGCTTCCAACATAAACAGAAGAAAAACAAATTTATCAGATAATAAGCAGACTTCATACAAAGAATGCAGCCCACTATCTCCAAGCTGAGGCTATTGAACCTAGATTACCTCCAAATAATAGTTGTAGTATTAATGATTTAATGATGTAGGCCCCTGACATACTTCCGCATTGAGTTTTTCCACAAAGTCTTGTGCTCTACTTTTGAGAGATAGCCAGGACTAACATTAAGCTGTATACATTACATGGAGACTGCAATCATCATAAAGCATACATATGTTACTATGTATGATGCAGTTAAAAATAAGAACCAGTGCATGTGTCCATTATTTTTTTTTTTTTTTAAAGTTTGAACGGAACAAAGTGTTGGTAAAAAATGGAATTGGGTACAGTACAAACTGTCCATGATGATAACTATAGCTCTGTTACTATATGAGAGTAAGCACTAAATTCTGTATGAATAACCTGATTTTCTTTGCATCACTTAGATAGTACTGTGCAGTCTCAATCGTAATCTTCGAACACACGAAAAAGTTGTTCAAAGAACGTACATTTTTCATAAAGCTGCAACAATGCACACTTTTTGCAACCTATTGGAGAAACTCAATAGTGGATACTTCGCTCAATTCGGCCCACTTACATGTGCAGCCCACAGCAGGCCATGCCCAGCCTGATATGTCATCATAGTATATCTATGCAGTAAATTAAATGTTGATCGTTCAGCCGTCTGCAGTCTTATTATGTCTTTTTCTATCTCACTCTATTTCACTGCTGATATCCCAAGTGCATGTTGTAGTATTTTGGTAAAACAAAGTCATTGCAACGAATGTGGAAAGTTCCTCCTTTAATGTGAATATTACTTTTAATATGCAAAGATGTTGCTTTAGAGGATGGTTTTATTGGTTTGAGATCTGCCATGGTATAGTTTAAATGTTTCAGCTGCCCAGCAAAACCTCGCTGTATTCCCAAAAGTCTCTTGTTTTCATTGCAAAAGTAAATTCTTATCAGATAATATCTGGAAATAACATTCACAAATGCCACAACAAATATTGAAAGGAGGCCAACTCCTAAAGCTGCATAGGTAAATCCTGGTTCCAAACTGTCTGTGTTGTTGAACAGATAACCAAAAGACATCCCTGCTGACAATAGACCAACTGCTGTCATCACAAGCCTTGAAGGGCCTATGATATTTCTTTGGCTGTTTTCATAAATCAGTTCATATTTCTTTGGCACATGATCATTCTCATGTTGAGGATGAAACATCTGAGTCTGTCTTAGGCTGAAGAAATATCTGTGCATCACTGGCTTGGGGAAACATATCAGCTGGAGTTGTAATGGCTGTTCAGAGAAAACAAAATAAAACAAATTCTCATTCAGTTCACCTGTCAGCTTGACATTCATTCAATTATCAGCATCTTATTTTTAATATATTTCTTGTAGCAAAAGCCTTCTGATAATTAAACTATCCTTAACTCTTTGAGACCCAAGTTTTCCTCTGTTTGCCAGGTTGTTTTTTTTCTTTCTGGATGAAAGAAAATTATGTATGGCATTCTTATAGTCCTTGTTCTAATGATACTATCATTCAAAACATATAAGTGATATACATGTACATTAATCTGAAGGAAACTGGATGGGCACATGAGGAAACCAATTCAAAAACAACCAAAAGCAGCTTTAAAAAAATACACAAAATTATCAGCTCACTTCATGTGAGTGTTAAACAATCATATTTATAATCTAGATCTAGTTTGATAAGTCCGCTATGTGGATCACTGTCACTACTCAAATTGCTTTCATCAATAGATCTAGATCTACTTGAGAGTCTTAAATTTTAACAAGTAAAGAGACGGGATTGTTAGGACTGCTCTGGTTGTTGTTTCCTGTAACTGACTGTAAACCAGGTGTGAAGTCATTCCTCCTGAGGGCACGCTAGCGGGATGCTTGAATGAGCCTATTCATTATGTACACAATAGTATATTTTGTGGCTGAAAACTGTCATTAGATAGTCAGCTGTCTACTGGGGAAAAGACGAGCTACAACCAGATCAAAGAGAATATTAATAATTTCTAAAGCAAAACCCTGCATGCAACACCCGTATTTATTATTTCTAGGGGCTCCTTGTTGGACTGTGATATCTTCACCACTTAAACTTGGGGTTATCGGCCCTAGTTTGGTCAAATTATCGCCATAATAAATATGCCCAGCTCATTAGACACTCCTTCAAAAGGTAAAGTAAAATTTACCTGATAGAACAGTGAGAAAGCCCATGCCCGAAACTGAAATCCTCTTAAGGCGAAGGGGGTGTCCAGGTGAGATTCACCAATAAGGGATCAAATTACTGATTTTGGGATTTCAAGGCATTATGTGTAAATCAAGAATACCAAGTGCCAAAGCTCAATTCTACCATATTTACAGGCCCAGAGTACAGTAAGCAAGAAGTCAACTCGCTTAAAGTAAACTCTCGGTAAAAGTCAACCAGCTCCGCAGTCCCATATTTTTCCCTCTCTATATTCTCATTAGTCTTGTCTCTGATAATGTCAACACCTTCAGAGGTCAAACTCGCTTAAAGTCAACTCCAAAATGGCCCACGCTGGTTGACTGACAGCCATAAACTGTGAAAACAAAGAGAAAAATGGTCGGACAGAGACCCCTTGTTGTGACACACTATAGCCTGTGGGCCTGTCGCTGTATTGAGAAAATGCTTGGCTCTCTTCACCTGTTGGCAGAGATTACACAAACACACCCATGCAGCAGTTTCACACTTCTGCTTCTCACCCTTCTCCTGTGAGTGGTCAGTACAACTGACCACCTTGCCACTGACAGACACGCAGTTCTGTGATTGGCCCTCTCCGCTTGCCTTGCGTTAGCGAGGATACATTAACACCTACTCCCACTCGGCTCTTTTCACCCTACTTGTTGAGACCCAGACTTAAAGACAGGCACTGTGCCCGATTTTCTCAGTCACATCTTTAGATTCATGTAATAGTACCGAGATGACTACCTAGGAGAAGATTGAAAATGCATTTAAAAACCTTAACTGTAGATCTTGACGGTCTTACGATTGAAAGGCTTAAGAATAACATCCACGCTGATTCCTGTAATTTGTAAGCTAAACAGGTCGTCGGCATCCAACCGGACTTCTGAATGAAGGATTCCAGGATAAATCTACATCGTTTACACTGTGGTCGGCAACAAGCGGACTGAAAGTGAAAACATGAAACGAGGGGCAGGGTGGGACACCACAGCTAATCAAAGATTCAGGTTCAAAAGGGAACTCCACAAGCGATTGTGGGCCAAGCGATGACCGGATCATGTATGATAGGTGCACTTGAATGACCATTAGCATGAGGGCAGGATGTAACACATAACACTACATGTCTGGACTATGCTACATCATGCACTGTTGGTCTACAGACAAGCCTTGGCAATGGTGACGGGCAGGACCACTGCCCATAGCAACAAACCAGAGAACAGTTTTCTTGCTGGACTATGAGTATGAGTGAAAACTACACTCGTCTGAATGCGGGAATTTTCACGGCGCAGCAAGACGGGAATTTCACAGCGCAGCAAGGCAGGATACTGGGTCGAAATGCAGGATGATCTGCGTAACGACTGGGGGAAAGCAGGTCTGCCTGTACTGTTTCCTTTTCCAACACATGTTCATTCCTAAATTCTACACTCGCCCTGACTAGTTGTGTTTTGATCATCAGCTACAGGATCAGAATGTCTCTAAGGGGCATAACCCGATAAATATGCAACACATTTTGACCCCCTGTGCTTACCACAGATTGATATGTGGAAAGTGGATAAAGTCAACCTCGCTTGAAGTCAACACTTTTTGTCAGTCCCGACGGGTTGACTTTAAGTGGATTCCACTGAAGCCTTGTTTTGCAAGTCACGCAGCTTGGTAATGTAGCTATATCTAATACAAAGATTATGGGAAGTATGACATGCGCAGATACGCAAACCAGCAGTCGACTTGTTTTACAAAATAAATAGATCTATATCAACTGTGTTTATTGTGAAATAATAACACCACTAAACATTTTTGGCTATTAGAAGTTTATTATTTTACAGCACAGAGATCTAGACTCTGACCGAGAACTACGTAGTCCACGACTCTGACTTAAGTTGTCCGTAACATTGCACTACCATTTTAAAGAATAGCATCAAGTCTAGATAACAGTACACTCGTCACTACACCTGCCTTCCAGAATGCTGTGCCAGGAACTCTTACAATATAAGGACTGATCAAGTATGAAAAAGCCATATTGTTTCCATATGCCGAGAACTTTGGATCAACTCTGATCAACTGTTGTTCTGTTAGTGTTAGGATCGAGCGTTACACCCCGGTGCTTTGTAATGCATTATTTCTCAGCAGAGGACGGATGTTCATTTAATTTGAGAGTACTATCCCCTGAATTCGTTACTTCGTTGTATCTAAGTATGTTTTTTATAGTTATTTAATTGTGTTAGGACCACAGCTAGTTATGCGGAACCCTTGTCGTCTATGCAGACGGTTAACATAAATTAAAGCAGTTTTCAGCTGTGCGTTGTTGCTGAAGTGGCAGATACATGCAGATACTATGCTCTCCTGCGCCTCAGGCCAGTGACTGATATTTCATGATCTGATCATGAAGTGTGTTAGTGTAATTTTTTTCTGATTTTTGTAGGACACATAGTTATAATATTTCTGTTGTGTCTCTTATCTTGTGAATCAGCGAGCATTCACCAGTCACAAATACACACCAGAAATGGGGATGGGGATGAGATCTTGTCGCAACAGTCAATTCCTTCCCAGTAGAATTAAAGACAAGAATAATTGTTCTGACGACATTGTTTTCAAGCCACAAAATGAAGGCCCTTGGGGACCAGCTTACAGACAAGCAGGTAGCCCCGGAACCAGCAATCGGAGGACCAGCCAACACTCCACAGCAGATCTAACCCTGCTGGGATGATCAGCTAACTCCCCCTCCCAGAGGACAAGAGAGCAGACCTGATGAACCAGATGTTTGCAGTATTTGGGCTCCTAAGAACTTAGCAGCTCAGCAGACATCTCCCAAGACACCAACAGCTTGTCCATTTAAGGGAACCAGGTGTACAAGGCAGACCACTTCAACCTAAAATGCTTTGTGGTTTGAGAACGCTTCAAGCTCTGAACCAGGACAGAGCAATGGTCTGGTGAGAACATTCATGATCTGGCAGCCAAGATCCAGCAGGAAGCAAGCTTCACATGTGGCTTCACAGCCATCACAGAGCCCCTGGATGAGATGATGTGATCCAGACTCATCTGCAGTGTCAGCAACGAGGCAGTGGTGAAAGCCCTGTTCAAGGGACAAAATAATAAGCTGACAATCAGCCATGCTGTCCAAGTTGGTGCCAAGGTGGAGAAGGCTTCTTGAGCAATGAAAGAGATGCCCACCAGTCCAGCCTCTATCGATGCCCTGGTTTGTCAGTTTTGTCTAGGAGGCAGGGCAACTTCTAAGGAACAGAAGTCCTAGCAAAACCATCCAAAGAAATCAGAGCCCAATGGCAGACAAAAGCCCCAGCGAGGTGAATCTGAACCTCCTGAGCCACACTACTATCAAAATGCCTGCATCTATCAGTGGACACCATCTTGAGCATTTCAGAAAACATGCCAGCAGCTGTGCGTCAAGTTTCCACAACTGTTTAAATCTGAGCTCGGTACCTGAACTGGAGATATAAATTCAAAGAGGATGCCCACCCAGTATTCCACAAAGCTTGTCCAGTGCCAATCGCTCCCCAAGAGAACCTAGATGCAGCCCTGAAGGTTGGAATCTGGAAAAAGGTTGGGAGAAGACATAGTTCAACGTCTATGGAAACCTGATTGTCCCATCAGGAAGGAACCTGGTCTTGGACAGAGCAGATCAGCAATCAGGGTCAGGGGTGACAACGCCAACACCAGCAACTCTCAACTGAAGCCCCCCACACACCTGATGCCACTATCAGAGGAACTGATAAGTCTACTAGGACGAGGACACAACTTTATCAAGACAGGCCTGGCCGACACTTACAACCAAATCTGTTTGCCCCCTGAGTTGCAGTGCCAGCTTGCTCCAGTACTCACAAGGGCTGCAAGAATGACCACCTTTCAGTATCATATCAGTCCCTGGATATTTCCAGGAGATCATAGATGAGTTGACACAGGATCTGACTGGTGTACCAGTCTATCTAGAAGATGTTCTGGTCAGTGGAGATACAGCAGAACAGCATCTTCACAACCTACAACAGTTGCTGCAATGACTGCAACAAAAAGGCCTCCGCTGCAGTCTGGCAAAGTGTCAGTTCGCCCAGTCAAAGGTGGAGTACCTGGAACATGTTCTGTCTCAGGAAGGCATCACCAAAAGGACCTTGAGTCAACACATTACTCTCTATCCTATTCTCGTTGCCATTGCTGTTGTTTTTACTCTATGCCTGGTGAATGCGAACTGACTCACAAGGTAAGAGACATAATTTATAATGGAGCCTATTCACTGCATAGTAAAGAATCAGTATACATGATGTGTTATTCATATGTAGTTATTTTCTTTTCCTTTTAGCTTTTCATATTTTGATTGCCAATTAGAAATAAAATAGTAATGTTGGTGGGGCATGTTTACTAACACTCCGAGTTCACGATAGAATGCATGTATAAGATGTAATTTGAGAAATCTCTGTCTAATGATGATGCAATGTTCTCATTGCATAATGTCTTGATTTTGGATAAAATGTGTTTGCCCTCGATGTACCTAATATATAATTACTATTATCGATAGCACAGTTTGAGCAATGGAGTAATCTGTCATATTCAATCTTTCATGGTATAATTAAAATAAAATTATTGAAGAAAACTCATGTTTGATAGAATTCAGTGACAATATTAATTAAAGTTAAAGTATAAACATAGATTGACTTGACTTATCCCCATCAGAATGATAATTGTTAATGATTGATGTATGACAAGTGATAACGGCATCAAAATGATCTGAGTTGCAGTGAAAATAAAAGAGTTTTGGTGTGCTAACAAATTTGTGAAAGACATGAATGAACTAGGATATGGGATGTGCATGTACATATATCTGAAAACATTGTTTTCCTTTAGTATATTTCACTATATTTCACTTGTTGCCGTTTTTTGGCTCTCTGGGCGTATCTTTTATGAATTTTGCTCCCTACTCCCCATCTTTATAAAAAACACTTTCGCGTTCTTGAGGGCCTCTATGTGTCCCTCATATCATTTTTGAGTGCCAAATGAAAAGATGGAAACCCCATCTTTTACTATCTTGAAGAACAATATGTACCCTTCTGTATGCCGTTATCGATTGTCTGTTTTGATTCCATTAGCTATCGATTTACACTGATCAAACCGACCAATGTCTGAACAAGGAGATAGTTTTAAAACGGAGAGTGGAAAATTGTCATCATCTTTAAATCCTTGCCCCTCTCGCAAATGAAGAGATGGAATCCCCATCTTTTACTATTTTCAAGACCTAAAAGTAGGCCTCCTGTATGCCGTTACCGATTTTATGTTTTGATCTTTAGTATGACATATAGTTGACAACTGAGCTATTAGTAGCAGAAAGAAAGTGAAATTGCTCTATTAATAGGACGAGGAAAGTCATTTTAGAACATTTCCATTGATAATTTGCATGATCAGCAGTTTTTCTCGCGTCATAGTGGTCATCCAGTGTCCATCCCTGGCACTTGAACTCGTGATATTGCCAGGAGAGGTGCTTTTTGCATCCTTTGCCTGTATATAATCAAATCATGATGATCTACTGCCTCATGTGGCAGCCAGGTGGAGCCAAACCCCTATTGACACATACGTTAAGTCTACCATTGAATGACCATTGGTCAAACACGTTAGAATTGACTTAGCAACTTTTTTATTCCATTTCTACAAGCAGAAAAGGCAATACTTTTAAGAAAAAATAAAAGCACAAAATCACATTTTTTGGGCAAAATCCATATTTCAGGACCCCCAAACAATATTGAAAAGCCTCTCTGGTACAACAAACAAATCGTTTAATTAAAATTTCGTTTCATGTACAGCAATACTCTATTTACGTTTGAGATGTATTCAGTGTTGCTCTGATGAAGAGCCAAGTGGGCTGAAAATTTGCTAGCAATATTAGTTTACTTTTGTAACTCTGTTCAAAGTTCCTCAAATTGCTTTTCAACTTTTTTAATGTTCATGTATTTGATTAGTTACCGGTGGACAGTTGTCTTGATTTTAAGACATTTTTTGTAATAAGAAATGTAAAGGTGTTTTTGGATGGCTTGTTCATAATAAAATTAGTATGATATATGCCAAAGCGCAAGATCTACATTAGCTGTATTTTTCATACAATATACATGTATGAATGCAATCGACGGGCTTCCATAATCTCTGTTTTACGACTCAAGAGATTACATGTGCATGAATTCTGAAATTAATTTCTCTCTGAGTACATAACTAAACCTAGACTGACGTGTACTTTCCAGACATAAAAATAAGAGCTGGACACCATGATTAAACAAATCATCTAAATTTTCTTTTATTATTCTTCAATTAGCATCCAACACTTTTTTTTTTTACATTCTGTTCATCCCTTTTAAAATAATTCACAAAGCAAAGAAAATGCAAGTTTTGCCTGTACTAACCTTTCAAATTTCACATCAAGGAAATGAAAAGAATGGAAAGAAACAAAACAAAACAAAAATGAAACTGAGTAGAAGATGGCTACATTGTAATTGAATAATTCTACTATTTGACAGATAAAGAAATTATCAAGCTCTCAAAATGAACAAATTGACAACAATCATATCCTATGTACAAAATACATATTAATTAACTGTGACAAAACATATACAATAGTAAATAAATTTTGTTTTTCACGTATGATGATTCTTTTCTTTTAATCTGGAATCAAGCCTCTTCTGCTGTCTGTTTGCCTTTGCAGCTTCTTGAGATGCAAGCTGCTCTTGTGCAAATTTTACTTCACCAATCAGCTTGACTACCTGTCTCTGGAAATCAAAGATCATCTCATGAATTAAAAGAGTAACACACAACTGACTTCACATCTATTATAAAATGATAATAAGAGAGGCAGCTTGACAAACTGTTTTGAAGAACAAATTGGGACTAATACAAACAGTTCAACATGGACAACTCAAGTTGGTCGTGCAATGGAAAATGTGTTAAAGAAATCTGTATTTATAGTAATGGATGGCTCATTACAATGGAGAGGAAATCAAAGAAAATTCATGAATGACACAGAATGACATAACACAATGCAGGTCACTCAATACTGTTCCACAACAAAATCTAGCTGAATGAATCCTGTTTTTATTTGTTTGCTTGCTGTTTCTTTGTTTGTGTTTGAGTTTCAAATAAAAAGTAAAAAGAATATGCAATTACAAAATCAAAACCAAGAGCTTTGCTCAACAGGTCCCTGATCTAGAGCAAACAGGAGTCTGAATTATTTGTGCAAACTCCAGATTTTTTTCACTCCAACAATATCCATGACATCATTGGACACTATTAATGTTCATACATTAACCTTTACATGATAATATTTAAAGTCAGGATGATCTTCTAAGAAAGTAAAGTCCACAGCTTTGTCAATTTGAAGTGAATTATTTCTCTTTCAAATGTAACAATGACATCACAAATATCTTTAAATGTAATGTAATTTGATGTAGATGGAAATATATTCCTACAATTAAATTAAATATTCCAGAAGAGACATTCAACATAATTCCACATGTATTGTATCAATATAACCAAATGGAATTATCACTGAAAATCCTCCACCACTATGATAATCTTCAAGGTTTTTAACACCTTGACATGGTTAGATGTGTCTGTATTGATGAGTTACGAAAGCTATGTAGTAGTGAACAACTTGCACAAAAAAGTCAAAACATCTCCCCTATCATCCACTAATTGTATCACCACAATGTTGCTTTTATTACTACAATTCTTGGACAGAAACTTACAGCTAATTCAAAGTTCTTTTCTCGTCGCTCCTTTTGACTCAAGGATATTTCAGTTGGTCTGCCATCTGTTGGAAGAATCATAACAAATGAATGAAAAATGATGGGCCATATATACATGTATATACCTGTATCATATGTAGTAATAGTTCAGGTGTTTATAAAACGAAAGAAAAAAAAAAAACAAAGGCAATTTCTGAGCTGATACAGTGGAACCTCTTACATTTCTAATGCTTTTTTTTTTTTTTGTTTGCTTATGAAGAATACAGAATATATATCATGGAGTCACATTCTAGTAGAAAATCTTACAGCTCAGGCGAAGCCATAAATCAGGACCCTGCACACCTTGACAGTGGAGCTAGCTGGAGTCACAAGGAAGGCTAGCTGATAAATCTCAGTTCAACATGACCTGGTTTTGCCATTATTTTAAAGCTAGGTCATTGTCTTTGTGAAAGCTAAATCATCCCACTAGCACCCTGTGAAATTGCGAACATTCTACAAATATTCATCTGTTTGAAAAGTGTCACTGAAAGTGATCATGTTTATCTTCAAGGTTAACATCTTCAAATCAGAACAATAAGGTCATTTGGCATAAATGCAGGATTTCTACTTTACTTTGTGAAAATTTTTATGATCCCACAAGATATGCACTTCCTTATGGTGAAATGAAAAAAGTTAGTCTCTAATGGTCTTCATTCATGTAATTCAGTGTATTACATTGTGTTATATTCTCTTTGCACCTGTCTGACATGGAGCACACTCTTGAAAGTCAGAAAATTTATTACTTGCCTACATCAGCCATTGCTGAAAGTGCTTATTGAGAATATAGCTGCCCCTTATCTTCATATCTTGCTGGCCACAATTCTTAAGCACCATAGATTTCTAAAACCTGCTGCTCAATTCTACTGATATAAAATTTACTCTGGAGCAAGACATCAATCTCCCTGAGTTAGAGAAAGTGGTCATAGAATATGGCAGGAACTTGAAACTCAAAAGGGACTCAGGTGAGCCACTGGCAACTATAAAGACTTTTCTTATTATGAATGACAGCACGGAAGAAATCAAATATAGACTGCAGACAGAAGATACAAAACCCAAATATAAACTGCAAATAGAAAATACAAAACATTCTTTGTCTACAATCATACATCAAGACCCGATAGATCCAGTAATTCCACATCTTCGCTTAATACAGCACCACTCCACAAGCATATCATAGTTGATCTTTTGTAAGGAATTATAGCAATAGGAATATATGCATGATTAACCCTTTCATCATAGATATTTTGCATTGCATACAGCTAGTATTCAATAACTTCATTTACAGCCTTAAGTTAAGTACATTACAGCATTATATGCACAGACCCAATCCAAACAGAATTACAATGTACTGGCATCTATGAAAGAAGTTATCAACACTCATACATGGCACTATAAAGACAATTCTTAACCAAAACTATTCCAAAACAACATCTTTTAGAAAGACATTAATACCATAGATCACGAAACATACAAATTGCTTGATGAAAAGGACTCAGAAAGCTCCCAATAGTGCCAACAGACAAAGCCAAATCAACAAATGCAAGCTAGTGGGATTCCAAACAAATTGATTTAAAAAATGTTCCTGAAAGCTTCACCACAGTTAAAAGCAGAGATGCCTGAGACAAAGTGCATAAAGCAGTACAATACTTTTATATATTTTTTGATCAATCATCCTATTTTATCAATTATCCTATTTTATTTCAAACGTGAGCTGTGTAGTTGTGTTGTGTTAGAAATAGTTGTTTGTAGAAACATTGGAACACAGCTGGAGTGTATGCTATACATGTATTAACGTAACTGATTCAGCCAAAGAGGAGATGTAGGACTTCAGCCTCTGTGAAAAGGTCTTATCTGCAGAAAAATTGTCTTCTAAGGCTTAGTTCAGCAAAGTATCCTTATTAGGTGAATTCTTGTGAGAATGTATTGTCAATCCCCATGTCAAATTATACACGGATTTATTGCAACGTTTCCGAGGTATTTTTATCAAATTTAGTCTAAAAATTGATTAAAAATTATGACCCAAAGAAGAGTGTTTTTGCAAAAGATTGTAGGCATTACTAAGAAATATGCAGCAACATAAGCTATACAGGACTGTAGCATTTTTTCTTAACAATAAGATAGCAATATCCTGTCAAAATTTGCCATACTTTGGTTTATTGTGAGCATAATAAATGGCTACTGTGCTGTCTTCCCAGACCCAGCTATCTGACCCTTGTGACCTCTATATAGACAGCCTGAGCAGCCGAACTCACTGACTTCCTCTTCCCATATATGGTGATGCACATGTATTCACGTTTAGAGACAACTAGCATTAAATTTAATAAAACATTACACCCTGGCATAATGGAGCTAAAATATATGTACCATTAACACTTCAAAATGAGAGCACAAGGTAACACACCACTTTGAGTCTGAGGAATATGTGTATGTGACAAAACACAATGATGCATGTGGGCAGTGTACATGTTCGCAACCTGAATTTGAGATCTGAGGTAAAATTTGTTTCCAAAGCTTGTTCACAAACTGATTTGTATGTGAACCAAGACATTTGTAAAGTGAGATTCCATTTTACTTGTGAGAAAAATAAAAAAGAGTTTATTGTCTTCACCTCCATAGCCCTAAACTGCTAAGTCCCTTTGATTTAAATCTTGATCTTCCACTGATGTAGTATTAGCTATGGTTCAAATAGCTAACGGGTTCCTGAAACCACTTTATATCCATATTAACCATCTTTCTTCACTTCTATGCATGATGATATCCTACACACTTGCCAGCCAGTGACCCTGTAAAGGTTCCAACTTATAAGTTTATTGTTGCACCATCCAGCCAATCAAAATCAGATACATTTACAACACCTCAAATATGACAGAAATTTGAATGTGGCAAATGGGAGTTTTCAATCCCACTCTTTCCTTCGCTTTAGGGAGTGACAAAATTATTCTAGATACAATATACATGTACAGTGTAATTACCATGAGGCAAACTTCGAAACAGTTCAAGTTAACAGTACATAATATGCATATGAAAGATTGAAAAAAAAAAAAACAGTCAATGGCTAATGCATTTTGTAAATAGATAATTTCATACAGGAGCTACTGGTCAGCTATCATCCTTTGATATCAGGAATTTGCTTGTCACACAGAGACACAAAACCATATTTCATTCAATATTCATCGTCTACTTTGAAGAAACAGAACAGGATAAAACTACCATGGCCAAGATAGTCTTACCCATAAGAAGACTGAAAGGCTTACAAAAACATGACAATGAAACGACCATCACAATGGACCAAACTGACAGGATGAACTGTTAGAATTAATCAATCATTATTTCCTATTTTTATTTATATACACACTGCCTGCCTTTAGTGAAAAACATGAGCCTTTACAAAATTCTAAAACTTTTGTCTGCTTTTCTCCAATATCACTGGCCTATCAATGGTCTTACCTGCATATGAATAATCAGGTAATTCAACCAGAGGAAGGTTTCTGTGCCTCATTGTTTTCTCATGGTCTCTGAAACAGAATACATAAAAAAATATGGCAATATGATTATTACGGCAAAAAAAGGAATCATCCACAACAGCACACAGTTCAATACCAAAGCTGACTAATGTGGATGGCTATAATTCATGATTAATAATCCCAATTCCAAATTCACTCTACATCTTCAGCGGCATTCCACCCTAAGGGTAGAGGCAAGAGGAGCACACTGACAATTTAGGTGATACTTGCAAAACCTAATTATGAAAATACAATAGAATTCCACTAAAGTTAAAATATGCTTTTTGACAACAAGCAACTCAATGTTACCTGTAATGCAAATGCTGGGCAAGAATTCTATCTTTTGCACGATCTTTTTGCACAAAACATGATCGATGGAATCTATGCACTAGTATATGGTTGTGACTTTGTCCTTTCACTAATGATGCTGCAACCAATGGCTGAATGGACTGGAAAACTTGCAAAGTGCCTGAAAATAAAAATGCATAGGATTTATGATACTGATAAGGGGAAAGTTGACACTGAACATCAGAAGTAGTTAAATTTTGCTTCTTTTTCTTTTTTTAAGTAGATAAGACTAATATTCATCATATCAAATAGTTGTCACAGAAATGAACAAGAACAAGCATTCACATCACTCTTAGGTTTCTCTTTTTTTTTTTTAAAGTAGATAAGACTGATATTCATCATATCAAATAGTTGTCACAGAAAGAACAGCATTCACTTCACTTTTAGGTCTCTTCCAAGACAAGAACATGTATCTCTCTTACTATAAATCGGCACATTTTGATAGTTTTTAAAATAATATAAGACTTGACACAATGAAATCAAGAGCTCATCAAACTGAGGTGATCAGAAAATGACAATGAAAATAGCTTCAAATGATAAAGCTTGAGGTTCTGATGAGGTATACTTTTTAAACTAATTAAATATCTCAATTATTTCCTGACATATTAATTTTTTTTTAACATTTAGTTTTCACCCGCAAACCAGCCATTTTTTACCACTGCATTTTTTGACAGTCTTTGGACAAAAACACTTTTTGAACGATAAATTTGCTAATAATCAATATATCTGCACACATTTCACAGCACTGAATGGGCGCTCTGCAGCCTGCTGCCGGGCTACCTGAGCATCCTCACTGCAGTGCCTATATTAATGCCCCGTTTCTAATGCCCCTGACAATATCATGATTGAGGCCTACTGCCTCTGTGTATCTGGGCATTATTTATTACAGCACATCACCCGAAAAGAAAGATTTTCTACTGACTCCGGATATAAAGCATGCGATGCTCAATTATGGGGGAGTACTGTATCCTTAGCTTAGTCAAATGTTTTCCTGAAATGCTTTGCTAGCCTACTGATGATCGTTACTTCCCATAGTAGCCATGGAGCGTGTCACTAGTTTGATGTCATTCTTGACATAATTCTTAGTTGTATTTGTGGTGAAAGTGGATGAGGTTGTTAAACTATGTAGACTTCCAGACTAGACTCACATAATAGCACATTGTATATCAGTTCCAATTCGTAACAAAGATACCAAGCTGCTCCATGAAGTTGAACAATGCAGGCACAGATCACACACACATGGATATTCCCTACAATTCTTACGATGCATAAACTGTCAAAAGCTAGGAGTCCAATGACCCAATGAATAGTCCCACTTCAGCCTCCCTGTCACCATATTGTAATGTTAATTAACACTAGCGCCCTAGCATGTGGCAAGTTCCATGTCATGGCCAATGGTACAAACATAGGTTATACCCATCCTTTTCCCCTTCCCCAAAGTTTCTACTATGGAAGTCACGAAAATGGGACTTTATGATTGCAAATTTAAGTCTATTAGATTGTAACCCTACACTACCCCTAACCTAAACCTAAAGTAAAGAGCACAAAACCTAAATCTAAAGTAAAGAGCACAACACTGATAAATAGTCGACCCCAAAAAGTTTATTTGCCATTTATATTGAAACACTCGGACGACACCAATATAGTCATAAATGTATTGACAGTAAAATTAATCTATATCATTCACATTGGAATACAGCAATACGTTTCATTTTTGCAACTTCTGTAGTAGAAATAGACCGGGAACACAGAAGGTTGTACCCAGGTTTCTAGCATGGACCTCAGCCTCTACATGTAGTGTTCTGTTCAATGATGCAGACACCAAGTTCTGTGGCTAAAGATGCTGATGGCAGGTGATCAAGGTACAGCAGTCTCCGGATATAAGCACTCCGAATATAAGCACGCTTCGCTCATATT
Source organism: Peronia verruculata (assembly GCA_038406235.1). Taxonomy (NCBI): domain Eukaryota; kingdom Metazoa; phylum Mollusca; class Gastropoda; order Systellommatophora; family Onchidiidae; genus Peronia; species Peronia verruculata. Next base: position 26,390 of record JBCAUA010026800.1, read on the forward strand.
GGTCCCATGACGGATTTTTTAGTATATAATGTATATGCATATAAGCACGCTCACTCCGCATACAAGCACGCTTAACAAGTGAAAACTAAGTAAACTTCAGCTAGCAATATGAGCTACAATGGAACCTCCAAATTAAGACCTGTCATCCGTCAGTGTGACTTATTACAGTGCATACTGTAACCAACGCGAGACTCCCGACTCTCGAGTCCAGTGCCCACACCCGCATATTGGGGGGGGGGGGGGGGGGGGACCCTTCCCCCCCCC
>JBCAUA010026801.1:0-12468 GCA_038406235.1 Peronia verruculata
GATAGATATATAGATAGATAGATAGATAGATAGATAGATAGATAGATAGATAGATAGATAGATAGATAGATAGATAAGAGTGGTTTCACTCTCAACGAATGTGAAAGGCAAGTAGCGGATCAACATGCAGGGCAGGTCAAGGAGCTCTTCTGATTAAAACTACCTCTCATGGCTTCAGCCAGTGAAAGCAAGGCAGAATGTATTAAACCACATGATTGTTAGAGTGAAAACTGTGGGGTTCCGTTTTGCTTATTCACTGTAGTTTCCCGACAAAGAACTTGTAGAATGACTAGACCTCCAGGTTAAGCATACATGTAGTAAATTGAGCAGATAGTATTTGATGTCATAACAGCATGTTCTCCTTTGACTCCAGGAAAATAAACGGTTGCCAAGTTTTATAAGTTAAAATTGTGACGGGCAAGAAACTTAGTGAGAAATCCAGTCCAGGTACAACAATCAAATATTACACTTGACAGAAGGAATCAGTTAAGCCCTTACCTTACCAAAAATAAATAATTTCATGACCCAGAGTCACATAATTGTACAAGAATAAACACAGCTTTTTATGTTTCCTTAACCTGGCATTCTTATCTCTACAACCAACTGCCAGGAACTGCCAGGATATATATATATGCTTAGCAACTGTTAAAAAAGGTACATTTTGATCCTACATCATTTCCGAATCTACATTAAAACATTAAGCAAAGCTAAACAGTTCCGTTGTTTGCGACAGAACGCATGAACATATAATTAAATTTCTACCTAATTACATTTTGTCTTGTGGTCAATGAAAATGGGTTGTGAGTCGCTGCGTGCGAATGGAGAAATCGGAGTTTGAATGTGGTGAAAGTGGTCCGATATATATTTATATTTATATTTGAGAAATTAAAAGATTCCTATCTGGGTAAGAAAACGTTGCTCTTTTGAACAGATAATAAATATATCAGGAAAGCTGTGACGTGAATTATGTGCTAAACTATACAAAAAAAAAAAAAAAAGCAAAAGCCATACTGCTCATGAGACACTGACAGGTAAAATTTGGGAAGCTCCATAAAAGTTTTAGGTGAATACCAGAGAAAAACCAGTTGAACATAAAGTGGGCATAAAAGACAACAGAGACAACAATACTACATACAATGTAGACACTGTGATTGGCTTTTATTCATACTTTTTTCTTTTTTTTTTTGACAACATTGTGCAATACATGAATAACAAGATAGACCAAGCGAGGGACATGGGGGTGATGGACATACAGAATGGATGAAAACCACTACACAACTTCGGATACAAAAACAAAAAGCAACACAAACAAACAAACCAAAAAAAAAAAAAAAAAAGAAAATTTCTATTGCTCAACTTCTGTCATGTCATAACTCTGTCATATATAATATATTAATCCAACAAAGGACAGCATGAAAGTATATTACATATTAAATTGTTTCATATAGCGATCAAAAAGGTTCATGAGGTTGGATATAATACATGTATGTGAAGACAAAGATGACAGAGCAATAAAGAGATAAAGTTGGAAAGTGCTAAAAATAGAACTACCCACACCAATGGAATAACATAAAAAGAGTCAGCTATTTATAGCAGTGTCATTCTCACAGCCAATCAAGACTGCAAAGAAAATTGAAGTTCAACGCCAGAAACATGGTTTTGTTTACATTTTTTTAGCTTAATTCTTTCTGCTAAAAGCCTCTTTTGTCACAGACTCTCACTGATCTATGGCAAGAAATTCTTATATCAATCACAATGCTTTTCTGTGCCCACTCCAAGCCCAGCAAAAACAACTATTCAGACTACACAGTCTATATAAGGTTTGAAAAAAAAATTGTGATGAGCTTTTGCAACTAATTGTCAACTTATGAATTTCTCCACTTCAATATTTGCCTAACTTCAGCTAATGACAGAATTTATTTCTTCTCTCATCATCTGACATGGAAAGAAGAATATCATCGGTGTCGCAAGCATTCTGCATAAGTTCACAATTTGGGAATTTCATTTTTTTGTTTTTTTTTGGCTAAAAACCATCTGGAGTCAAACTGACCAATAATATTGAAATGCAGAAAAAATTGGCAAAGATTTCACAAAAAACCTCGTTTATAATAATCTGATGTCAGTTTTCACTCTCTGATGAAAAAAAGTCTTCAGACTGACTTGAGCAGGTTGCTTGCAACACCGACGATATGGAACAAAAATCCCCCCCCACACACACACAAAATGAACAAAATTTGAATCTGAATTATTAACCAATGTTATGTCAACTTACTAGATGGCATTAACAAACCTCTGATACAAATTTTAAAAAATTGTTCGGCAAAGATCATGTTTCTTTCCCTCTTTTTTTTTCTTTTCTTTTTGTAACGTCTATGAATGAACAACATCATCCACATAGAATGTAGCCTGATAAACTTAATACTACCAGCAAGTAAATGTCATGGGAACCAATCCATGTAATACTACGTGAAGTATTTGTGAGCAGTTTTCAACACGCACATCTGTGACAAATATTGTCCAGATGAAACAATGTAAGACTTAAAGAAAAATAGTTGAAGAAAAGTTGAATGAGAAACTAGTAGCTAAGTAAAATGCAGATCTAGCACTGTGCTTGCCAGGGTAAATGTACTGCATCTGTGGAAACAATACATTTTTCCTCTGAATTTTTGTCATATCTACCAACTTCTTCTAGTTACTGAAGAATTCACTCCAGCAAATAGTCGAAAAAAAAAGTGAAACATAAAATATACAATCATCTTGCCTATATGAGCTTGAAAAAAAAACAAATGTCTATAGCTGTGACGGAACCATTCTATCACTGGATATAATTCTATTAGAGGAATAACAAACTGTTGAGAAATAACAAGAAATCTATGTGGAAAAGAGAAAGAAAGGGGGGGGGGGGTAAGCGTGAGAAATAGGGAGGTTGATTAGTACAGAAGTCGAGCAGCACCAATATTTTTTGTAGCAGACTCAAGACAGCCATTAAAATAAATAACACTTGCAATTGTACATAGTACATGTATAAACCTTTTTGCGAACCATCATGAATTTCACAAATTCATTCTCAAATCTGATCTTGGCCCACTCTGAAACACCCAAAACTTATCTTTAAAAAAAAAAAAATTACTACTGATTCCATGTATTTTCACCGAAATTACTGAACAAAATTTTTAAATTATTGCATTATGAAGATTACATGAAGACTAAACATTTCCATGTCTGAGTCAGCTCTCATGTTTCGTATTTTTTAAATCTCTCTCTCTAAAACTATATAACATGATTACGTGTATGTATACTTTTATCTGGACAATTTTCCAACACAACATTCACATTTCTTAGTAGGCAATAAGCTAAAAAATAACAACAGAAATTCATTACTATGGATATCCATGACATCAGTAAGTAGCTATTTTCTGGCAGGATTTACAGCCTATCATATCTATGATAGTGGTGTAAACTATAGTTGTTTTTTTATTGTTCCAGTTCTCATGTCAATAATTCAGCAAAATAACACTGAAAAATCAAATTAAGCAAATGATGATAAAAAATAACTTGGGCTTTACTTGAACTATCATAAGAAAAGTATTTGATGGTGGCAATAAACATTTTAAAACACAAATTGCACATTACGCCTTAACGAAAAATGTAAGTTTACTACCATAGTAGCTGTAAATGCTTTAAAGGAAATAAAAAAACACAATTGCATGCAGACTGGGAAATCAAATTTTAAATATGTAATACAATTAACATTTCCATCTACACTGATGGAAGTTATAATATATATTTACTAAACGGTAGAGTTTTTGTGAGTCTTTTCAACATGTGGCACTTGATAATAACCACTGTATCGCATGACTGCATGCAATAAATTGGATTTCAAAAGGGTTTTCAAAGAGGACTATTTTAATATCAATTGAAATATTCTAAAAGAAGAAATCTCTTGTTTTCCATGTAAAAACTGATCAGAAGCACTACCAAAATTCATTTCTGCCATCAACAATACATTCATCTAGTCAAGGCAATGTCTCTTGAATCTGTGTCATTCTGACACTGTTTGTTACAGTTCTGTCTACATGCATGTGACCGTGAATGTGTCTTGCATGGATGCTGTGACTGATCAAACTTGAATAGCATTTCATACTTGTTGAGGACAAATGTCTTGCGCCCAGGGCAAATAAGTTGCAAGTCGAGCTGGATGAGTTCAAGTCACAGCCATTTTTTACCATTTTTTACTATTTTCCGACTACGATACCAAAATATTCCTTTTTTTTTTTTTTTAGATTTAAAAAAAAAAGGTTAAATTGATGTTTTGTGAAAAAAAAAAAAAAAAAAAAAAAATTTGCATCGTAGTTGGAAATTAGTTAAAAACCAAAAACGGGCATATATCTTCATTTGCCCTGATCACAAGACAAATGAAGTTCATCTGGTCTTATCTTATCTTGTTGCCTATGGAGAAACAGGAGTTACTAACTTTGAAATGAATACCTAGTTGTTAACTTTGAAATGAATATCTACCACAAAAAAGCTACAGCTTAAAACATTTTTTCGCCCATGTTAAGTACCCCATACTTTTCATTCCAGTGACATCACAACACTACTCATAAAGAAACTTGACTCTGACTCAGTTCACATACTTGTGTGACAATGTATGCATTTATATATAACAAAAACTTTGTAAAAAACGCAAACTTTTTAAGATAAATGCCTAATATATATATATATATGGCAAAATGCAGCCTGAAGCAAAACTCACTGGTTACAACGAATGACTAGATATGCATTAAATAACATCAATTTATCTCGATGGCTCAGACAAAGATTTAAATGCACAAAAGAAGAAAAATGCGAAACAAATTTACTGAAATCTTTATCGTTTAACACAAATCATTGCACAGATTAAAAAATGATTATTACTACTAACTCTTTCGCAAGTTAGAAAAGAGATGTATGGTGCTCAACACATTCAACATACGTCTAATTCATTTTTTCAGATGAGGTCACTGATGACGAAAATTGATAATTAAGGGGTTATAGGATAGATCCATTAAGTCATAAATAACAAAATGAAGAGAATCACAAGTGCCAGAAAGGGGTGAAAAGAAATCATCACATTTGGTTGAATGGAAATAAACAAAGCAAAAAAAAAACAAAACAAAAAACAAAAAAAAAATAAATAAATAAAACAACAGCAACAAAAAGAAATAAAAAACTTAACAAACCAAAAAAAGGCAACAGTGCAAAAAAAAAAAACAACAACAAAAAACAATTCAGACTTTCCTCATTCAGCTCCAACCACAGAGACAATTATCAAAATGAATTAAATGAATAATAAAAAAAAAATGGCAGTGAAATAAATAAAATCCACAAAAGATTTTTTACAGGGTACTACAAACTGTGCTGTCCTGTCCTGTCTGTCCCCACAGGCAAATATGTACAGGTACACATACTGACACAATCACATGATACTTATGGCAATTGATTCATTCTTCACAGCTGTTCAAATCTATCTAATTAAGTAATTCTCCTGTTCAAATTAAAGTATTAAATATTCTGAATAATGTTTTCAAACAAAGACACTAAAGCAAGAAAACAAAACTAACCTTAAAAGCATTTCATCTGTTCTAAGTAAAAGCAGCTATTACTTTTTTTATAGATATATAGGTAGTCGTCGACTTAAGGCATGTGCGACTTATAACTGATTGACTTAATGACTGTATGGTCAGCAGGCATCACTCTTGCTTGCCAGACAGTAGCAAAGTATAGTGTATGACCGTTTCCATGCCCCGGAGACAGCATCCACAGCTATATTTGATATTTTTGTATGTTTTGCACATAATAAACCATCTATACTGTAGTATGCAGTGTTTGACTTAATTTAAAGAAAGATAAAAACAAATGTCTGAAGAACGAAAAGGAAATAAAAAACTAAGAAAATGTTGATTAAAAATATGACTTCATGTTGATAACAATATCATTATACCCACTGACATACTTACTATAATTTACTATAGGTCGACTTATGACCAGATCGGTTAACAATTAGTCAGTCGTAACAAACGCAGTCATAAGTCCATAACTACCTGTAATGACCAAAATATAAATGGTTTGATTTTCAAAAATATTCATATGCTTTTTATGAAATATGTCTTTTCCTCTTCTCCAGCAAACTGACATGCATTTTTTTTAATAGTAAAACAAAAAAACAAAAAACAAAAACAAAAAAACCAAAACAAAACAAACAAACAAACCCACCAATAAACAAAACAAATGTTCTGTAAAGTGTATGGATAAAAAGAATTGTACTCCTTAGACCTTGTCACATAGGGATGTCAAATACATAAGAGGGCCTAAATTGTTTGTAAATTTTAAAAAAGTCACATTGCATCATTTGCTATGTTAATGACAGAAATACTTTATGGCATTCTAAAGTGATCAACATGTAGATGTGTAGGTGATCCATGAAGTCAAAGAAAAGATGACAATAACAAATACAACAAAGGAGAAGCACATGAATGACCCATATGTAATTGCACAACTGGAACGAACCAGGCAAGAACAGTGATCGTGTTAAATATCCAATCTTACAAAGATGCATGGTTAATTAACATATAGAATGACTGATACTGATATGGAATTCAATGCTTTTTTTTTTTTTTCTCCCATGTTTCATCAATGTCACAAGAAAAACATTAAACCCTAACTGAGCATTTTTAACAAGAGAAAAAAAAAAAAAAAAGAGAAAGGGATTCACATTTTCTCTGGTAGCAATTTATGTACAAGAGAAGTCAAAACATTAATAAAATAGTTTGGATCTCTGGAACATAAACTTTATGGGATAATTTTTCAAGTAAAAGTGGGTAAATTGGATTTCAGCACAGTGAAATCTCTATTTACAGAACTGCAGGTTAAATGTGTTTCTTCTGACATTAATGATTTACATCTATAAGTAAGATCAACATCATGAAGTGAATTCCTGCACAGTTTTTGTGATGTAATCATGTAACGCCCTCAGTTTTGCTGATATAAAGCATATGGAGATAGAAAACTATTGTACAACAGAAGAGGGAGGCAGGTAGCCATACATGGCATTGATCTGTAAGGCCTAAAGCCTATGACACACCTATAATGCCATAAAATGTTTCAATATGATTCAATTCTTTCTCTAAACATCCTGAATCTTAGTTGCTCCGTGAGATTGTTTTTTTTTTTTTTCACTGAGATCACAGCTTAAGAATGTTGGTTAAAAATTTTCAGTACTTGTGTTGACCATATTCAGGAAAGACAGATAGATCTGAGTTCGAAGTGATAACTGAATTTAGATAAAATTGTTTATATGTCACACGTTGACTTCTTTCTTGACATGTAAAGGGTTGAGGAACTAACAGTTGACCAGGGGTGACAGTAATATCTCAAGTAATACTGGGATTGAATTACGGATATTCTACAAACTGGTGATAGAATGTGTGGTTAATCTATCTATAACTGACATTTGAAAGCTAATGACATAACAGTTGATGAACAAATACAGAGTGCATTGTGTCAGCTCTTCATTTCTATTCATGTACATATAAAACCCAGAAAAAGACATGTGTACAGACATTGAGGGAAGACAAATTAAATAAATAAAAAACAGAAACAACAAAGGTAATTAGAACAGTAGAACAATGAGACAGGTATGACTTAAAAAAAAAAAAATAAGTGATAATAGGATTTTACATTGATGGAAATGGGACCAGGGTGATTATATATAAAAGTTTTTTTCCCACAGCAATTGAGATATCCCAAAGGGATGATTAATTTTCTCTCACTTTCCCCAGGATAAATAACACATAAATAAATGAAATGTCCAGCATGAAATGAAGTCTATATATGTATGTAGTTGCATGATTCTGTGGAATAAGTTGGATGGCAAGTGGTTTTTGCTGAGAAGATGAATTTTAGAATGGAACTACATCAGTTAACTTTGAATGTGAATGGTTTTGCGACAGGAAGGTTGTAACTAAACAATTTCTATTTTTGCCACAGTAAAGTACACTTATTTCCTTTGCCACTGGTATCATGACTCTATACATAAAAAATTAGACATTCAGCTTATTCCACCCAATCATGCGACATATACAGTTAACACAGAGTGTTTGCACAAGATATCATTGTTTCATGAAAGAAACCAATAGAACACACATACATCTAGTAAATGAGCATTTCAATCAACAGCATGTGGTGTCTGTGTTTTTGCGACAGTGATGTAATCATAAAATATGGATTGACTGAATTAAAAAATAAGTAATTCTTATGGTTTTATTGAGTAAGTACTTACATATATAGAAATATGTCAAAGAATCTGTTTCTTTTCTAAACTTAGATTTTCTGGACAAATGTTGGATGGCAGGCCATCTTCTAAACACTGAACTTCTCCAAATTTCTTACCCCGTTATAAACAGCTTTCTACGGGTCCTTCCACTGTCTGTTTTCTCCATCCTCAAACAAAATCTACACTGTAATAAATATTCTATACTCCTTTCTTCTGTCTAACTATCTATGTCTCTCATTTCTGTCAAAAAATAAACTCCCCCCTCCCCAAAGCCTAACAACAATGACAACAATAACCAAAAAAGAAAAAAAAAAGCTTAGAAAATAAAAGCAACAACAACAACAAAAAAAAAAGGCTTTCAATTGAGACACGGTTTTAAGTTGCACTGTTACAATACTGTTTGCATTGGGATATTTCTTTTCTCCTTTTACATAACAACATACATATAATAACAAGTTGCTCTAGGGATATCCCTGACAGATAAGATAAAATATTTTATGTTTCTTTAAGAAATATAAGTAACCAATTTTTGTTTGGCTTGGGGAAGAGGAAAAAAAAAAATGAGACTGAAGTGGTGAGACATAAGAGCATAATATTACCATGTATATGTCATTTGAGAGACAATAGTATCAATATCATATCACAACTACTAAAGTGATTTTCAAAGGTTTGTGGGCAAATCAACAGACAAAGTGTGATCTAGAAAAAAAAAAAAAGAAAGAACTCCAATGTTTGCCTTTTGCCTATTGGAAATGACCTTGGGACTTTGTCTCCCTCTCTCTCTTTGTTTTTCTAATGTACAACACACTGAAGACATCCCAAAAATGACTTGGGCAATTGTGCTACAACAGAGACCATATAAAGTTCTATGATACAGACTTTCCACCACAACACACTACCACAAATACAGCAGAGCAATAAATTAGTCACAAGAAATGGCAAGCATGAAGCTAGTGACTAAAACCCCACCAACAGCCTCCCATAAACAGAAAGCAAAGCATACATCAATCACTGAATCAAAGCCACAGTAAATATACCAAGGGATGATAGGGTAAAGAGTGGATTCTGCTATCACAAGATAAGACAGCCTTGTGTCAAATGAGCTGAACAAATGTGGTGGCTGGGGAGGACACATCTGTCTCGTAAATATAAAAACAGGGCAAGGAAAGTTCAGTAAAACCAAATCAATCAAATACCTGACTAGGTAGAGTATAAAAAAAAAACATGTTTGTTTAAAAAATTCAACAATCAACACAACACATGTATGGTTATCAAAGCAATAATGAACATTTAAGCATTATTAATATTTAAGCATTTACAATGATGCCAGCAACAATGCCAATAAAGCTTCCTTCCCTTTTTCTTAACTATGGTGAAATGGCTTCAAACCTTTAGAGAATGATATACGGTCAGCTGATCTGATATCTGATACAGATGTGATATCTGATACACAACTGACTCTGAAAACATGCTTTAATCCTTGCCAAATAAGTCCCATAGATTATATCTGAAACAAACACCTTAATCTGCTCATAAAAAAAGTCATACTCCAATTGATCAAAATTGTGAACTTCTCACAACAACAGATTCATCAAAACAGTAATAATAATAATAATAATAATAATAATAATAGTAGCAATAGAGACAGACAGCAGAGATATATGTATAATGAGGTTTTAAGTGTTTTACAATCTGCTTTTACCCCAGACAATGACACATGGTTTTGGTCATGAAAAACAAAACCGCCAAGCTGAGAGAGGCACAACAAATGTTGGCACAAAATGTGGTCAAATGAAAAATTTAATAATCATCCATAACAATGTAAGTACCTCTCAGTATCATCTTCCTAATGTCTATCATGTAAAGAATTCGAGAAATAAAAAGCCTAGAATATCTGAGAACAAATTTTAAAGTATTTCCTTATTGTCAACATGCGCCTAGTAACTCAAACCAACTGTCAAATTTCTGAAAATTTTGAAAGATACAATTCCATAGAATAATACAAGTAAAAAGTATCATATCTGATAGGAACTTTTCAATTTTGTACACTGTCTGTGTATATGAACTTTAATGGCCTCCATAAATTAATAATAAAACCACAAACCATTATGGAAACATTTAATCCTTGCACTGGTAAATTAACATGAAGATAAAACATGCCAATGATATTTCTTGGTTAACCTTCTAGTCCAATTATAGTTAAAGATTTTCCAGGCTGTCTTTTTTTTCTCCTTTGGCATTTTCAGTTAACTATAGTGTTTAACAGATTGGACATGCTGTTTGCAAAACAATTCAGACAAAATAAGCAAAACCTCTCAGATAGTGCATCACAATGAATACCATCTTAGTTGTATTGTCTCACTACTTCATGGCACAGTCACTCACTTAGTGGGGGAATGTTGGTGAAATGAGAGCCCATAGGTAATGCCAATTGTCTTTTTACCAGTCTAAACACTTCCCTTCATGAGACATAATATAACATGAAAGAAAAACTTAGCAGAGAGAGAAAGGAAATCAGTTTTGTACTTTTCCCCTGACAACATGCCCAATGAAAGGGCACTATTTTTTTCTTCACAGTTATGTTCTGTGATTAACATTCAAATAAAAAAAAAAAGATATTTTTTCTCTTCTTTCCTTCACTTGCCCAATGTCCCTATGTATCTGGCAAAGAGAAGAAAATGGGCTGGTGGCCAAAAAAAAAAAAAAAATCCGCCATTTTGTGTTGTCTGAAAATTGTTTTTGGACCAGCTGTATTACATTACTTTACTTTCCCAGACATGAAGGATGGTGAATACATGTACTAAAGAGAGAAACAAACACTTTGTGGTCTTTGCTTGAGATCAGTCTGTTAAATTCAAGATGTAAGAAAAATCTTGTCATCTTATCAGTATAGTTTCATCAGAATTTGTTGTGGTCAATCTTTCAGTTGACATGCGGGAAAAAAAACAGCGATTTATTTTCCCTCTTTACACTGCTTGCTCAGCAATTACTATGTCTTGCAAAAGGAAAGAACTGGACTGGTTGAAAGACAATCCCCATTTTGTGTTGTACTAGAACTGGCTTCTCTTGGACTTACAGACAGATATTACATACAGTTTTACTGATATGATCTCTTTATTTGGGGGGGGGGAGGGAGGGGGCACCAGTGCATATTACATACAATAAAGCAGGATGGATAAGACATTCTGCTACCATGTCGAGGAGGTATTGAAAGATATGACTGAATAATAGATTACATAAGATGGCCTGAATTTATAAAGCCCTTCTTCCGATACAACTCTAAGCTCTTACAATTTATTATTACCCTGACAGACTAAATGGAGACACTCATATATCCCCTCAGTTTCCTGGAAAATGAGCAAGAGAAATGCATATAAAGCCCTCAAATCCTTATCAATCTAACAATGGCAGTATTTGAAACTGGTATTGATATCTTAAAGCCAGCTGTAAACATGAAAGTTACAAATTCACAAAAATACTGGCTTTAAACCTTAAGTATTCCTGTACATGTATATTGTACAACCTCCAAATATCAATGATTTTATCTAAGAAGGATACAACAATAGAAAAGAACAATAGGACTCTGATACACTGAGATAAAATTAAAGCTTTCAAAGTTTAAAAGATAAGTATATGGGTTAGAACGTATTAAAAAAATTGATGTGGCTCTTTAGGCACAAATGGGTGTCAAACACGCTTGCACCCATTGGATCATGAAGAAATAGCAGGTTTAACCCTTTCGTGTTTAAACTGATAGAAACTGACATGTCCGAGATCGCAGCCTAAGGTTTAGAGCGACAGAAACCAACGCTCGCCCCACACCACTCTACCGTTCAGACCAACAGAAACTGACACAGGAGACACCCCTTTGTTGGTGGGCTGTCATTGGTCGATAAAATGATGTTCGTGATCGAATAATAGAAAGGAACCTCACAGATGAATCGAATGAGGTTTCTATGATACAAAGGGTGTGTTAGCGCGTGTTTTGAGGCAGCTACACAGCGTGTTGTACGGCGCTTTGGTCAGCGGCATGAGACCGTTTCTTCTGCCTCCTCGATCCCCATTGCACTCTCGTTATCTCGTTCACTCGCTTTTGAACTCGTTTGCTAAAGTCTAAGAAAGTGTGTAATTAGGAATCAGGCGTTGATACTGGA
>JBCAUA010026812.1:0-12467 GCA_038406235.1 Peronia verruculata
ATCTATCTATCTATCTATCTATCTATCTATCTATCTATCTATCTATCTATCTATCTATCTATCTATCTGTCTGTCTTCTGTCTGTGTTTGTCTGTCTGTCTGCCTGTCTGTCTGTCTGTCTGTCTATCTGTCTGTCTGTCTGTCTGTCTGCCTGTCTGTCTGTCTGTCTGTCTGTCTGTCTGTCAAGGAGTGCCTTGACCTCCATCATCTAAACAATCACTTTCCTATTCCATATAGTTTTCCTTCTCTAGCTTTTACCATACGAGCTAAGACGTTATGCGATGCATGACGATCAATATATAAATTATAATTATAGAGTCTAGCCCTAGACGCGAAATAAAACAATGAATCAATTAAAAAAATGAAATCGACTGCAGTAAACTTTGTAAAGACAAAGCGTATTATTTGGCAGTCTAGTATCTTAATGTGTGCCAGCACTGATACTTAGGCCTATAACGCCAGGGGTTGAAAGACGTATATGTAACGTAACGTAATAACATTAGTGTACCACATTAGTTAGTGTAAATCGTTGAGTTTTTTTTTTTTTTTAAATCTATCATTCGCGAGATCTATTTTAAGCTACTGGAAATGGCCGTTGCGGTACGGCCCCGGGTCCGCTGAGTGTTACTTTGCTATCTGGACCCAGGTTGGTTTAGCCCAATCAAGTGTTACGGGTTTACTAAGTATCCTAGTGGGATCAGTTTTGGGGGCAGAGAGAGAAAAAAAAAATCATCAAAAATATAAGAATTCAAATAGAATAATGATATATAAGCCGATATGTTGATCTACTTAGCCTCTGAATGAATGAATTAAATCCAAAGTTACCGTAATGTTTAGAGCCTTGTCTTTTGTGTTATTGTTGAAAAATTTACTTGAATTACCCAGAGAAGACTCTTAAAGAATTTGAAACTGCTTAGAACTTACTCTTTATTGCAAAATTGAATATTTTGGCAACATCTCCCAAGCTAGCATAAAAACGAGCAAGGGAAATCACGCAATTACAACAAAAGGTAAACACACACACACACACACACACACACACAAAACACCAGGCGGCGAAAACTTGTCTTTTGAAGACCTTAAACTAACGTTAAACACTAATCTTAACCACACAACATTTCAAACTCAGCGTATGAAGAAAATGTGGTTCCCAAATCCATGAGAGATCGTTGACTATGATTGAATGCTTACCAAGGGGCGTTTCTAAAAAATAGCTCGTCCACATAGCAAAATAATTATATGGGCACCCGGGGCCGTCTAGCCATTTCGACTGGAAATTCCCTTATGTCAGGGAGATAACATTAAAATTTACTTGAAAAATAGTTTTTCATAACCATTTGAAATGTGATTCTGGATCTGGATTTCACAAATTTCAGAATCGTAGCAGCATTTTATCAAGATCTTTGCAGAATCCATAAGTGTGTATATTCTCCACCATTTTATTTTTTAAAATTACAGATGTACTGTTTTCCTCCCCCCCCCCTTCCTCGCTTTTCCAGATCACCAGTCTGTTTATCCCGTGTGGAATGGTAGATCTAGATTTAAAGCCATTTAAAGTCTAGATCGAAATCAAGACTACATTCAGAATAGATCCTTGAGATCTGACCCGTATTATTTGTAATTTGCCATTCGTGGTTGAGCTAACAGAATCTCTCAAATTCATCTCAGTAAGTAGAATCTAGATCTAGATCTAAGTAACAAATGACTTTTTAGTTTTAGGGGAAATATTTTAGCACAATAAAAGATCTAGATCTAGATCTAATTGTTATAAGGATTTATTGGAATACTAGAATCATCAAGAGACTAGATCCTCGAGATCTGGCCCCATATTATTGTTAATTTGTCATTAATAGTTGAGCTAATAGAACCTCTCTAATTTGAGTAAGTAACCGGTGACTTTCAAGGGTCAGATGTTAGTTCAACAAAAAATACACCTAGATCTAATTGTAATAAGAATCTATTAGAATACTAGAATCTGATCTAGATCTGCTTTATTAGTGGGCTAAAATCAGAGGAAACCCTCAGAAGTTACTAAAAACTTAGTAGCATCCTGTGGCAAGAGGACTTCATTTTTCAAGTTTTCAGCTCTCCTGATAGAAATCTTTCTCTAGCACTATTTTCATTTCATTCGAACCTGGTGATTTCTACATTTCATTTTCCTTCGTATTTTTGTCTTTCAAAATAATTCAAGCCATAATAAAATGATTTCAGTTTCAGTATTTTCCATTTTATAATTAAAAAAAATTATTTCAGTTTCAGTATTTTCCATTTTATAATTAAAGTATTTGGGGAGATTGTGTGCTGAGAAAAAGCCTAAACAATCAAAATTTAAGCTGCTATTTCAAAGCAAGGAATCTTGTCTGACCAAGATGTTTTTACAAACAATTTTTAGCATCTTAGAAAGTTCCAAAATTAAGGACATAGCCTACTTTGTGGAGCATGATATGATAATGCTCTTCAGATAAAACAGGTTGAATTAAACATATATATGGAGCTGTTCATTTTTTTAGGCCAAAAGTTTATAGGACATTCCAGACATTCATTTAGTGGAAAGCAGGATAAATCTATTTAACATAAGAACATTGCTTATGAAAACACTAGTTAAGAATTATATTTTCTTCCAGTTTTGAAGCCCATTTCTGTTACATATTCTTGGGGATCAATCAGCCTGTTGGCATGTTGTGTGTTAAACAAGAACAACAAAAAAATGGTATTCATTATTAGATTCAATTATTGCATTTATTTTATATTTCATTAAGACATGAAAAAAACCTACCTCATGTATTTCAAGTGGAAGCAGAATTTTTTTGTTTCTTTTTCTGATGTCATTCATCATCACTGCATCACAAAACTTTTAGACATCCACATGATTTAGTTAAAATTAATCATCAGTTTCAGATATTCGTCTAGTTTTTATGGTAGTCATAAATGGAAAAATTTCAGCAACAATATTAGACTTTTTGTCATATTTTTAGGTGCTGTTGGTATAGCTGATCCACTCTTTGATAATAAGCATTGGTGTGTTGGCTTTGATCCTGAAATGATCTTGTAAACATGTAGATACAGATCTGTTTTTTATCTTTCTATTTTTTATATATATAGGCTATATATTTTTTTCTGTTTCTTTTTGCCTAGACACCAGTCTCTCTCTGATGGTGATAAAACTATTGAAATCTAAGCCAATCATCTGAAACAAATTGATTTTTCATTCATTGTGATATATTCGTGGTTTGTTCTGTTTTCACTTAGTTGCCTTCATTGTTACCATGGTTTACCAAGATCAGTGGATAGCCAGGGCTGTTCATTCTGTCTGTCTATCCAGTTCCATCACCTGTTGCCATTCCACTCTCTCAGTGTGAACAAATTGTTTGCATGGATGAAAAAATAAAATGAATATTAGTAACAGAGATTTTTTAATGATAATAAAACAAATTGTATAAAAAAACAGGAACATTGATAATCATGCATCATATTTTCTTTCGTACTTTTTTTTTACGAAAGAAAATGATAGTACTAATTTGGTGTTCTATTCAAATTCATACATTTATGTGCAAATATTTTCCCTTCCCTTTTAATGCTTTCCAGAAATTCTCTGCTGCTCCTGTATCAAATGGCTACACCAAAGTTAGATGATGTGGAGATGGATGCCAAACCTCCCTCTGGTGTCCAGCCATCCATGGAGATAGACACTCTCTCATCTGTCCAGCAAGAGGATCAGTCAGTCTCCTTGAATAAGCCGCTAACAGGTACTGATAAAGATGAAAATCATTGACCTCAGACTCAGTCTTTTATTTACAATTAGCAGGAAAATTGGACTGTTTTTGCCCACATGGATAAAGAAAAGAAATGGATATATTATCCAGGAGAGAATACATAATGACTTTATAATAAAGAGAAAAGAAACTTAGTTGTCCAAAAACCACTTCAGATAAATCATAAAACTTTTCATTCACATTGTTCTTGTCATTATTTTCACCCAAATATAATGAAATTTTAAGGCTGATGGGACTGATGTGAACCAGTTAGTCTCAGCTTTTAGCACTTTAAAATGAATGTAGATTAGACTGATAACTTTGGAAATTTCAGAAATGTTGCATCTGTTCATTTTTTTTAGTTATCTTTCTCAGCATCTCTCTCACTCTGTTTGTCTTGAACGCAGTCTTATCTTCACTGATCTCTGTCAGACATTTTGGATGAAAGCCACAAATAAAATGTTACACACATATGTATTTTTTAGGTTATACAAAGCATTTGAATTTATGAAAACAGAGAAAACAAAACAAGAAATACTTTTACATGTATATTATTTTCTGTATACAGATCTAGTTATTCCGTTATTTCCTTTGAAATGAAAAGCCAGAATGTTTTTTATCACAAGAGAACATTGTAAGTAGAGATAGCACTGTTGATTAATGCTTCTACATGAATATGTTCATCTATTTACATTCAGGTGCCAAAGGCAATATGCAAGTCACTATACACACAGCTCATAATGTTATGACAAGTGGGACGATGTATGTGTGCATGTCTGAGCAAAATAAACTCAAGCGCAAGAAAAACAAGAAGCCTGTAACAAGTGAGTTTACTTTCACTCAAAGATAGTATAACATGGTACAACAAGAGTTGGAACTCAGGATCTCCGCACGTGCTCAATGGACTGTCGCAAATGCAGGCGATGTAGGACAAATCCAAAGTACATGCTCCTTTATAGCACTACAGAATTCAAACTCGTAAACTACACTCTAAAACGTTTATGAGAAAAAACCTTCAAAACGAAACATACGTTATTAAGAAATAATTTTTGAAATGGTCATTTTGCTATGCTATTTTTCACCCTTAATATGAAATAAAACTATGGGCTGATATAAAACCTACCCTTATTACAAAAGCCTTTTGCTTCCTTGATCACATTTTTCTTTCCTATTAAGCATAACCAAGATCAACCTCAGGTACCGGATCAGTTTCTTCAAGAAAAGAGAAATCGTTTGTGAGAGTATCAAGTACTGGTACCCACAATATACTGTACTGCCCAGCACTATAAGTAGGACACAACGACTGCGCAAGCCTGTAGAAATCACGCACATACCCTCCCCCATTTCATACATCATCCCTCGCTCATGGTGTGAGAGGATATTGTGTATTATGTGCGTGTGTGAGGCTGTTTTGATTCCATTGCTATTTACAGCCACAAAATCACTATTGTCGAGGATGGATTGATTTTTGTCTTTTCAATCATACATACTTCCAAGTATTTAGTCAACTATATCAGTTGTGCTTGTCAATGTCTCTTGAGAGGCAGAACTGAGAATTTGACAGGCCAGTTTCATGCTAAAAACGGTTAAGCTCTATCAAGGTGGTTCTTGAAAATGACCGAATGTGGTGTAGATCCAGGCCTGGTGTTAGTAATGAATTCATCGAAACCTAACATATCAAAGCGTATGAGAACAAATTTATCACTGGAGTTCAAAAGGACACTGATTTATGAAGTTGCTGAGGGTTGATAAAAAAATTCAGACATCCAAAGAAAATATATGTGTGACTTTCCCAACTGGACTTTGTCTAATGGTGAGCTTTTTCAAGGGAAATAATAGTGTTTACCACAACTAAATCATAGACATACTTTAAATATATGTAATAATATGTCTTCGAATGAAACTGTTTGGAAGGTTTGAGTTCCCTGTTTCAGAATGATATTTTCTGTTATTGTAAAATAGCAATAAAATGAAAGATTTTCCATTCTGCAGATTTCATATAAACCGTTTCAGAGTGTAATTTTTAAACATTTCCGCTCTGAAAGCACAAAAATATATCAAACTTTGTGCAATTTTCACCTATGACCATTCCTAACTAAGGTATATTTTGTTAAAAAAATCTGGTTGTATTTTTATTTTGAATTGAAACTTGTCATTGAAACCTTTTGAAAGATGAACGTTTCGAAATAATAGATCTTGATCCTTAATACATGTAGTGCGGAGAGCAACCTAGCCTAAGCTAACTGAAAGGCCTAGGGTATGGTATTATATACTCATCCATCTGCCCTCCTCCTCCTACTGTATCAAGCCCTTTGTGCTCAATGTCTTGCATATATTTGTCATGGGCTGAGGTGAAAGGCCATAATTGCTATGGTGATGCGTGGAATAGTAAAGTTATCAAAGTCATAGTGATGAAAAAGTGATGTGAATAACTCTTGCTTAACCCATGGCATACAGCAGCTGAAACACAATGTAATATGCAAGTGCATTTTATCAGTGTTCATCCCTGTTGATCGGTTGACTGGACAAAGTGGTCAGTGATTGATAAGATATATCATGTTTATCTTATCTAATGTTAGGAGCTACATGTGTGAGTTCTTTCTTTGTCCACATGGGCCCACCACCTCAGCCTGTTTTGTTTATCATATTATGGATTATGAATGAGCCCTCTCTTTTCCCCCAAGCAACTTGGCTGATCTCATCGCCTGCTATCCTTCCCCCGCCCCCCTTACTGTAACAATGCACCCCTGAATAAAACAGATGAAAATAATACATTTAACAGTGGTCAAGCGATGGTGTTCGTGGTGTGCTTAGCCCACTTATGTGCCTTATGTAGTTTTGGAGTACCATGCAGTTTTGGACTACTGCTAGGCATACAGGTGTGCTACATTGATATTATGAGTGCTTAGCGGTACAGGTATTCTATTATGAACAATTCAACTGTCACAGACTACTGCTATGTGAGATAATATTTTGCTAATGCCAAAAAGTAAAAGTGGTCATGGGGATCAATGATACTCCTGTTGTGAGCAATTTCCTGTTGTAAGCGCTTCTGTATATAAATAAATGGTTCCGACTGTATATGCCTATAGCATAATCTCTTTCTGTTTGGATTCTGAAGGGACTATTTTGACAGTGTTACTCGATCTAACTCTCACTGTTTCCAGTGGAATCATTCTCTATTATCAGAGGAAAGCATGCACTATGGAATTATGTAAATATCCTTAGGGTGGGTGGATTAAATGTGTAGTGTTATATGGAGAGATGGGGTAGATTAATGTTAACTAGAGGCATCTTGATCAACCTGCTAGTGCATAATTAATGTATGCCAGTAATGCGAGAAAATTACCTACAACAAACATGCAAGTACGTAAGCTCAGAATCTGAAAAATGCACTCAGCATTAAAACTTCTTCACACAATAATTTCAATGAACAAAGGGGGGGGGGGGGGGAGAGGGAGGGGCTTCAATTGTCTGCGAGTGATGTCATTGAATTCTGATTCATGGTGCATTATTCACCCTTTTGCTGAATGCCAGTTTGAATTTTGTTGTGTTGTTTGTCTTAGTCCATATTGGTTGAAGACACGTTATACATAGATACGGTGTACATGTATATATCACCATATGTATATATATATAATAACCCCAAAAACTTCATTGATTTGTTTTGCAGAAATTTTTCATTCCATATACATGTTCCATGCATTAAGTGTTTTTATGACTGAATGGATGTGTCTACTAAAATTTGTCAGGATAGTGAATCGTATCCCAGAAAATTAATAAATGTAAAAGGAGAGATAAAGCTAATGATGGAAGAAAAAATTTGGTTTGTTTTATGATCTGTATTCTGGCAGAAGGGATTTCTGTCAAGATGCAGTCCTGCTTGATTCATTCTGTCCTACATGTAGTTTCTATTTCATTTATCAATTTTATTATTCTCTTAATCATATCATCAGCTTCACAAGATCCAGTTACATGTGACCAGATGCTTGACCTGAAAGACAAGATCAGTGGCAATTATAAAGATCTTGGCCGTCGACTCGGTTTTACAGATGCAGAGATACAACAGTTAGAATTACAACATCGTTCCGATCTCAGTGAAGTTAATTATCAAATTCTTCTCAAGTGGACACACAGAGAGGGGAGTAAGGCCACCCAAGCAAGTCTGGCCAACATCTTTATAAAACTGAAACGTGGGGATTTGGCTGATATACTTGCAGCTCCAGAATCGGAGCCTACGCTGGAATGATAGTGTGGAACTTAAAGAAAAAAGTGTATTTCAGTGGAACTCTGATGTTACAAAATCGAATGTTGTGAAATTTCATTAATAAAGAAAAAATATGCAGTCCCGTTTCATTTCTTTATTCTGTCTTGAATTAAAATCTCAGAATTTGCGAAATGCCAATCTTCCCAGTCTCATTTATAAAGAAATAATTTTCCCAGAAGTGACAAGTAAAAGCATGTGGCGGCATGCTAGAGATGGTAAAACCGAGCTCACGATCAGCTTTTTGTTTGTTTATCCATTCCTAACAATGCCTGCTGGCTCTGATTACACACCCGCCGCCCGTCCTTCTGCTCCCCCATTCCTGATTATTATTATTGGTAGTGGTATAAATCCCGATTGGCCGAATTCTATACAATAATCCGTAATTTATTAGACCCATTATTGTGATATATACCGAGTTTTATTACTGCTATTATTATTATTACATACATCGAGTTGCCCAGTTTTTTATTTTTATTACTGTTGCAATTCTTTGGCATCCCAACATTCTTTGGGACGAAGCAGATTCCAATTCATCTACAGACATATAATGGGTAGAAACATACTAGAACACACAGACAGAGAGAAAGAGAAAGAAAGGAGCACAGGAAAGAAAGAACAAAAGAAAAAAGACAGAAAGAAGAAAGTGTGGGAGGATGTGATTTGACGTTGCCTGTTTCTGGCGCTTTTTTATTTTGTTCTGTTTTGTTTTATTATTATTTGTGTTAACGTTAATAGTGAGTTGCCGAATTTATTATTGTCCTTTCTATCTATCTATTTTTACCATAAGTTTAATTATCACAGTACAGTCTAGCACAGACTTGAGACAGATGAATAGATGGACAGAAGGACAGATTATAGACAAGTTTTCTGCTATGTATTTCTGCATTTATTATTATTGTTTTTATGATTATTATTTTCAGAATGCAACTGCTATTATGATCGGTTCCGAGGAAAGAAACAATGACTGTACATTGATTAATTGTTTATTAGTGGCAATGCTTTTTGTTTCATTTCCCTAAAAATCAAATATTGAGGGGGAAAAATGAACAAATCAGCGAAGTGTGCTCTTAAAGTAATTTATAGAGGTAAATTAATAGCAAAAATAGTACACTGAAATTAACATTTAATGCTTCGTAGACAATAACAAAGCAGGATGCCAAATTGTGGACTGATACCAATGAAATGCTTGCAACTTTTACCGTTTAAGGAAAACCTCAGATAGAATAGGAAAATGTTTTTACAGCATGACAATCTATGTGTTTCTTTTAACAATTTTTAGTGATAACTGCATGTCGCTGCATTTCTTGGTTCTCCTGTAATCGTCATTTATGAGATTAAATTCAGAGCTGGGCTAAACCAATACATGTAGTTTCTGCCCACCATCCCTGCTGCGTAACGACCATGACCGCGGCATTGCACAGCTCCAATATGGGAATGCTTACCAGGGGAAATAATCAATAGTAATGATGAGTCAATGTCTGGGTTGTCCCCATTGTTTTATAATTATGGTCTCTGTTGGATATTAAGAAATTCTGATATTCAGAAATAACAGTCCTGGTCCCCTCGATTTCTTAATATCAGAGTTCCACTGCAAATTCTTTCCTTTATGATTGTAACTTATCACAGTCACAGATAGAAAATACATGTACTAGATCAATCATTTCTTACTTTGACCCTGAGAATGTCAAAAGAGTCTGGTTGAATGTCAGTATTTTTATGTAAATTGTGATACACATTTTCAGTTAAGTCCACTTAATTGGAATTTGCTGGGACCACGCAATGGATTCAATTGAAGACAGTTTGACTTCCGCTTTTAACAGGAGAGGCAATTCTCAAATGACTTATTAAGCATTATTTAATTATTTTATTACAGAATTATTTCCTTCCATAAAGAAATCTTACTGTGGCTTTCGAACTTCGTCTTTGCCTTAAATTCAAGCTCACAGATTTAGTCGGATTGGTAACCCTAATAAGAGCTGCCTTGAAAGGGAAAGTGAAGTAAAAAAAAGAAGAGGTAGAATGGTGTAAAAAGTGTTTGATCCTACAAAAGACTGTTTTGTATGTACATGTATGTAGTTTTAGCCCTGAAAAGAACTGTTGATGAGTAGGCCTAGGTTTTAGTCCTGAAAAGGCTGCCAATAATTAAGTTTTACCTCTGAAAAGGGCAATTTATAAAGTTTTACCTCTGACAATGGTTGGAAGAAGCCATCACATAGACTGTGAGGGTGTCTGTATAAAGCGAGTCAACAGCAGGTGAGGAAAAAAAACAAAACAGAAAAAAAACAAGCATGATGTAGAATTGGGCCTATCCATCAGGGTGCTACTAGAACCAAAACAATGATCATAATTCAGGCACAGTACCCTATTATAGTGTTGTCAACAAACTTGATGTACCGCACAGTTAGTCTGTGACATATACATGTGCAATACATGGTACATGCATACCTGTACTGTAGACCCTGCTGGAATGCTTGATTATTGATCAATTGTTCACCAGTGCTGGCTCCCAAGTCCCATATGCTGTTGAATTCACCCTCCCCCCAGCCCCCCTGAACACAAATAAGGCCTACTCACACTGCGAGCAATGTGGTTCACACTATTGTCTAATCCCTCTCACCTGACCTACAGCTCTGTCTGCTTCGTATTCAGCATTGGGTGGAAACCATGAGGAGAGGGTAAAAGCCGATTTTTATCTTTGTGGCAGCATTGACCGGTTCAATCCAAAGGAAACTCACGGTGATGGCTTCTAGTTATGCGAGAGGCATTTAGTAGGAGCAAAGAGTAGAAAATCTACTGTTTGTCTTTATTCACATTATCAGAAATTCGGATAATCAGAGCTTGATTTGAGTGGACTCAACTGTTTAAATTTTTAAGACAAGACAGTTTCAGCTGATAGGATGGGTATTTCTTTATTCTTTTGTATATTTTGGAGGGTCATTTATGTTATAGTAAGGTTATTTCAGCAGATTGGTTCCTTGAATCTTGACACTTCTAGAGTCATTGAAGATACATAATCATGCTAAGTGACTTCGTTGATTGGCAGCAATTTTCATGTTGGTATAGTTTTTACCTCTTTTTAATCATAGAGTTAAGAAAAATTGCTCATGTGAGAAATTTGCCAGTAATTTGAAGTTGGAGAAGATCTTGGACAAAAAATTGGAACTTCAGTGAAATTAATCATAGATGGAAAAAATGTTGTTTATGGAAACAAAATTAGAAGAAATATTGCAAATGGAAAAATGTGACACTTTCGCTCAAAATTATTCTGGAGACAAGCCTTCATCAGCTATCCTGTTTGTGAGTGTTGTTTGCATGCCTAGTGCAAAGTTGTTTTTCTATTTACATGTATTTTCTTTTGTTTGTATTGTGATGTACGAAAGCATACTATCAGACACAGGTTAAGCATTAGGTGTAGCAACATGAGAATAGACTTAAATCTTTGAATTGGGGGAGTTAATAATTTCATTGATGAAGGGATTAGTATGTGTTTAGCCTACTGCTGCACTAGGATGATGTTAGGGCTAATGAAGTGTGCCAATGTAATAACTTAGTGACAATGTTTTTTCTACTATCCCAAAGTGGATTATTGTGCTTCTTGTTCATATAACACATGAAAGTCATGTCACTGATCGGACAAAAAATCAATTTTATTTGCCAATAAAAAATAAAAAGTTG
Organism: Peronia verruculata; assembly: GCA_038406235.1. Lineage (NCBI taxonomy): Eukaryota > Metazoa > Mollusca > Gastropoda > Systellommatophora > Onchidiidae > Peronia > Peronia verruculata. The sequence continues at coordinate 11,695 of JBCAUA010026812.1, forward strand.
GCATAACCAATAGCTGTGTAATCCTTGCAATCATATGTCATTGACAAATAATGGATTGATGGTGGAGACAGAAGATGATTTCAATTCTTCGGACTTGGAGTGCAAATGGAGCTCTGAATGTTAAATTGCCTTGTGTTTATGAAATGAAGCAGTAAAGGAAGATAGTGACCTGTCATCCCCTGATTGTATAGTATCATATTGTGCGACATTTTTCAAAATAAAAATGAAAGACAGTCATTGTTTTCCTCTAGAAATGGCTTCTGATACCCAGTTTGTCATAGACTTCAGTTTTATATAAAATTACAGTCATTGAAGTTTAAAAAAATAACATGACTAAAATTCACAAGTAAAGCCGGTTTCACATGTAGTGGTGTGCGGCAACGGCACGGTGGCGTTTTCACGGAAGTTGCGTTCACATGATAGCGGTGTTTGTGAGCAAAATTGTATCCGGTGTGTAGTAGTAGGGTTGTGTTTCATTCCTCTCACACTTAATATGGTGGGGCAGCAATTAATATTATCTCTTCTTGCTGAACAGATCAATATAACTGATGCATTGTTGATATGTTTATTAACAGCCAAGTTAAACCTACAAAAAAGACGATGCTGTTGGGTTTATTTCACCATTTAGTTAGACATTTGGAAATAGTTTGACAAAAATACTCTGCGTATTTTCGCATGTGCCCTAGCACAATGGACGAATTGCTTAATGCCGTGGGGGGCAGCAATCCAAAAAATGCCGTTCGAGAGCCAATAGATCCAAAGCAAAGACTTGC
>JBCAUA010026823.1:0-12467 GCA_038406235.1 Peronia verruculata
TAGATAGATAGATAGATAGATAGATAGATAGATAGAGAGAGAGAGAGATCGATAGATAGAGAGATAGATTTTTGGGGATTTTACAATATTTATTCAAATGCTAACAGATGCATTTTTTTTTAGTGTGCCTTTTATGTTTCTGGTTTGATCGATCAAAAGTCAGCCACTCATTCATTACTTCATCTAATGTTATCAAGTGAAGTAGTGAGTGAGCAAAGAAGGTGGACACCACAAAGAAAAGAGAAATACAGATTTATTCTATATTAGAGACATTGGAATGAAAGGAATTGAACTTGAATCTCACTGATACATTGTAGGCCTATAACATAATACTTTTCTGCTGGCAACCCCTGACACTGAATTGCAGTGACAGGAAGAGAAAGGAGAAACGATATTCCCTGTTGGACTGGTCATTAGTTGATTTGACTGATGTAGTAATAACAAGTAGATGAAAAAGTCCTGAAAACAAGTCCTGAAAAAAAAAAAAAATCAAAAACAGATTTGAATTATTGGCCTCTTTTTGCCTGCCATCTCCTTGTTGTATTTTTGGCTATTCCCATAATAATATGAGCTACTTGGAAATTGGAGGGAAATATACTTGGCAAAACTGATTTTTACAGCTTTTCAGCCATTAAATAGACTATTTTTGAAAAAGAAATATTTTGAAATATCTGAGTGTTTTATTGCAAAGTCATTCTTCAAGCTAATTACAAGAACAGTTTGAATGGTATAAATGTAGTATCACCTCACTTCAGACTAGATGTCAAATCTTAATGTTACATGTATGTATTATGGCCAATATCTCAAAAAGCAAATCTGCCAACATGCTCCGTTTTTCTTTCTTTTTTTTTTTTTTTTCACACTGACTAACATATTTACAGACGATGTACTATGAACTGATTCCACCCTCAGCAGCTTTCTGCCATTCATCACTACACACCTATTTGCATCTTTCACTGTCAGTTGACATATTCAAGCTCAGGTTTGGGAATACACTCTTTTATTCAAGATTTTAAAAGCTCAATGTGACATAGTAAACCAAATAAATCAAATGTAATGAAACTGAAGTGGAAATGTAACAACATCAACAGTTGTATTTCTATATTTACAATTAAAACAAAACATATTTTTAAAAAGTTGCTGCACATTATGATCATTGTAGTATATAACAAACATTAGTCAATCCAATTCAAAAGAATGTAAAGAAGAGAGTAAAAAGCTTAATTAACAATATGTGGAATGTGAGTAATATGATGGACCATAAAAACAGCCATGATCATTATGCTTGACATGATAAACTATAAGCATAAACATTTGGTCACCAATCGTAATCAATCCACAATCATAACGAGATTAGAATAAATTCAAATTAAATCTGTTGATGCCATAAAGTGGGCAAATCTTGGAGGGCTCCGCAAAGAGAAAATACATTTCACACCAGGCTTTGATTTGGAGGGCACTTGTGAATACAGGGTTGAATGTTTAGCATTTTGTCATCGTTGCACATGGACTATAGTTTGTAAGCTGAATCATTGTCATGCCATTATCCAAAGAAGACCGTCTATAATATTTGAGGTGATGACCCCATTGTTCAGTTTCATCTTTCACATTAATTAAGCAAAATGCCCAGATCACCAGCTAACACTGAGAAAGATTCATTTTTGTTTTTAAATTTAAAAAAGTCTTCTGGAAAGCTGAGATCTGTCAAATAACCTTTCATCCACTCTAAACATGATAGCGGATGGGAGAACAGGGAGCTGACAATCTCACAGGTCCCAAAATCTAAGAGATCATGGCTGAGCAGATCTGACGGACATTTGTATATTGTTTGTCAGCTCGTAATATCCAGGAATGATTTCCTCCCTCAAAATGTACATAAAAATTTTCAAATGTTTGTCTTTCCTCATCAATAAGAAAATAAAGCAACTGACGCAGATCAATGTCTTAGTTCCATCAATACCAACTTAGAGCAAGCAATACATGAATAATTTCTGGTCCAGAGCTACACACAGATCAGATCTACATACAACAAATGGTGATTAAACTGATAACACAACCCACAGCCTGGGCCTATCAATGCTTACTGTATACTCCTGTACAAATGGTACTATTGACAGCGCCATACAGAGAGAGATATAATATATATATATATTATATGAAGACCAAGGAGGAAGAACTACACATGTCCACTTTTCACACATGGCAGAAAACTGCAAATCTTATTGTTATAGATTTCCAGGCTTCTTGCTGCTGAATTTATTGATTCAAACCAGTACCTCAAACAATGGGCGCTGCTCCTACTAATCTTTCCAGGCAGAATTATTAAGGCTTAGGTAAAAATTTTGGACAGTGATTGTGAGAATATTGAAAGCTGGATATCTGCTGTTCTTCATCCTGAAGTCTTCATGAACACATATATAAATATGCTGCAAATGTACTGTTGGAATGTGCTAGGATGTAAAACTCTCACACTTGAACACCAATGGCACATGCAATTTTCACTCAGCATTTATAACAGAGATTAATGTGTCTTTCCCATTAGATCAGAGACCCTGATTCAGATTAAAATATGTCATAAAATACAGGAAATTGGCTGTGGCAGGTGATAACAGCAAAATAACTGTGTGCACAGAATATATTTATAAACTTCAGTGCAGGATATTACAGAAAAAGAATTTTCAAATAGAAAATTTCTGTTCATATGGGATGTCGATAGTGAATGCTTTAAGTGCAACAGATCTCAGGTGTTGAGGGCAAATATGAACATGATTTGCATGATCAATATCAATTTTTTTTCCCTTTTTCTGTCACAAAGCTCTCTAAACAATTACTATGAGATGGCTATCACATTCAGTGCCAACAGAGTCTATTGATCACTACAAATATTCGCCTAAGAACCCAGTCGTCGGGAGACAAAAAAAGTGGGCTCTTTGGCGGGCAGGTTCTTAGGCGGACTGAAAAGTTACTCATCTGTCTGACCACAGATTGTCTTCACTACTATGATTAGTTGATCGCTACTGCTAGTTAAAGAGCAAATACGTACAGCTGTGTGTATGTTATAATTAGATAGATCAATTCCTGATCTTTTTAAGCGTATAATTACATCAGTGCTGCCCAGCCCTCAAACGCTGTGTGAGTTTTCACATAATGGTATTCATTGTTGGAAACATGACACTGCTATGTCCCCCACCAGGGCAGATAATTGCACAAGTGACTCAGACCAACCAAAGTAGCAAAAGAGCTGACCAGCCAGAAGGCTAAACTTACTCTCCTTATCCACAAAGCCAATCACAGGTGCTATGTTAGTGCTTATACAAAGAAATGGCTACAAGTTGGTCAACAGAGGGTTCTTAGGTGGAGACCACTGTATTTGTGAGTTATTATGGCTATACCAGATTTGAGAGTCAACACAGAACTGACGATAAAAAAACAAAAAAAACAACCAAGTCTGTGAGACAAACTTATGTGTTGACACTCAATATACATACATAATATATTCATATATACTTTTATTCAAACTCCAAATCTAACTGGACAGACCAGCTACTAAAAACCGTTTCATGCACAGAAAGACAAAAAGTAAACAAAAAAACTGAATAAAACGGGAATCTTTTGATGTCATGATACAGCCATTTAAAACCTGCCCGATTTTCTTCCTTTTCGCTCTATACTCAAAGCTTGACATTTATATACTGTATATAATATTTTTAATAATTAATGTTCCGGCTTTTCTCTTACACCACTATCTTGTTCCATGTGAGAGAGTCAGGATCAATCTCGCTAACATTTCAGTCCGTTGATTACACAATGAAACTGACCTGAAATTCAACTTGAAAGGAAACACACACAAAAAGAAAGAAAAAAACAATTGAATGATATGCCATGTTGAAATGCAGATATTATAACCAGTGATAAAATCTCAGCTTTGAAAGACAGATTATTTGATCACAACACTAAGAAATTTACATTCTGGAAACATCTAACTTCACTACAAGTGTAACCAGGCATGCAGCTGTGTACATCAAATCTCAAACTCCACTGAGGTGAAAGAAAAAAAAACAAATAGCTATCTCACCAAATCATAAAGACAAATGAATGACAACAAAAGACTTTGTGACTCAAAACGTACTGTAGAAAAGCATATATAAGAAAAAAGTGCAGTCTTCCATGCCTGCTGGAGTGAGAAGAAAGATCAACACATCCACAGTTCAACACAAACACTGGATTGGACTTCATCCAGTCTGACCCGGACTTTGGAATGCCACAAACAATTTTCCGCAGTATTTCTTTTATATCATTTGAATATAAGGTTATTTTTCCCCACCCAACTCACCACCTAGTATTGGCTTCAGTGTCAAACAAACTTTCCAAAATTTCAGTTTTTTATAGTCAAATTATGATTTGGATTTATGAGTAATATAAAATGACACAACATTTAATGTCAAACTTTTCTAGTCATAAAGTCAAAATTGTCAAATACTTTTTGCGCATATACATATATATATATATATATTTGTTTTAAATCAGGGTCCCAGGCTAACCAGATCTGAGTAAAATCAAGTTCCAGGCATGTGGCAGGGATACACCTCAAGATACCACCATTTCCCAATCCCTTCTTCTCTCTCCTTCTCACACAAATACATTCTCTCATCTCTCCTCTGCCATCCCTCTCTCCCTAATCCTGGCTGGGCCATACTAGTGATAGTGCAAGTCAAATGCCTGGACTGCATGACTAAACAGATGTGTCAAGCATATAATACACTGTCAGGTAGCTGGACCTTAGAATTACAATGCCAGAAACAGACATACAAACAAAAATCTGGGTTATTTTTTTTATAACACTAAACTGTCCACGGGGTAAAAATTCAAATCAACACATGCCTTGCAAACCCTGTGTTGAGGTCACCAGATTTGATTCTATTTTCGTAAACTATGAGTCACCATGAAGTTTGTCTCAAAGCAAGAAAGAAAAAATCTCGGCTGAAGATCAACTCATGGAGTAAATTTTAAAGATGTGTAGTTAGCTTATTATGATGAAAGGTTCAGCCATAAAATAATACAGAGATCTGAATAAAATATAACTTCAGTGTTTTCTCAACCAATCAGTTTCCTGAGAGTTAACACTTAATTACTGATTGTACTTCAGCAGCTCATAGTGGCTACCTAACAAATGAAGAAAATAGGAATTTTCTGATATCAGGAAGAGACTGACATTATACATACCATATTTGTTATTTTTCTTCACATCTGCTTAGCAATGACACATGATCTTTCACAAAATTAAGAGGCAAACCTTGTAAACAACCCAGATGATGAACATCTGATGAGATTTCACACACATTTACGCTCACAGTATGTCTGCCATGTGGTTTAGTGAGGTGTCTTCAAAACTACAGCAACACCAACACATCTAAGATACAACACACCCTGTCAGTACACATGTGGACAGCTATTGAGAATTGTGTTATGGGATGCCCCAGAAACCATAATACAGTACATAGCTCTTGAATCTGCAGGTAAACAGTGACGTGATGCCACGGAGTACCCTGGCCATCAGCAAACAGCAGCAACAATTCTATATCATTGTTGAGTTATCACATGACAGGAGGGAAAACATTGTCTGCATGGTGTAATACACTGCAGCATGAATAGCTGATACATTACAGCTCGTTATTAAAACAGGTAGTTTTTTTGTGACAACAATAATCAAGAAGGAAGGAAAAGCCGAGAAAGTACAGCTTTGTGGGGAAAAAGGTGGTTTTTTTTTGAAAAAAAAGACCAAGAAGGGAAGGAAAAAAAGGGGGGAAACCCCCCCCCCCCCCCCCAGCATTTTACTGAAAACACCTGATATTTTGTGCTTCTGTTCACAATCTGATCTTAGCTTCCATGAGGCAAAATAATCTATCCATGTAGAGATTGAGAGTTAATTGTGATTAATTTTACAGAGCCCCAGCCACCTGACAGCCACTAAACCTTCTCTCTCAGACAGACTTTGTGAGTCACACGGTAAAACAAGAAATTTCCATGGCCAATCACAGACCAATCCCCTAATTTATTGTACGAAACTGATTCAAGTCACAAATTTTGCAATATGTGTGATACCAACAACAAAACTCTGCATTCAGTGGGTCACAATTTCACTTCTTTGCTGTATCTCCTATTTTATCTTCATGTGATTTCAAACCTTCAAAGGTTTCAACAACAATGTCATATATGCGTAGTTACAATTTTACATAGCTTCATGCTATGACTTTGTTATATGAAAGCCTAGTCACTTGCATCCAAAGATGAATGTTTAGAAAACCTGAACAGCTGCATGGTTAACTGTGGAATGTCTATCAGTAAACCTTTAGAAAAGTATTGATATGTATGTTTTGTAAAGAGGGAGTCCATTATAACAAGCTGTCTTGACTTTTTCACTCAGTGATCACTCCAGAAACCTTACATCTTCAAACATGGGATTTCCATTGTCACACACAACAAATCATATAAATGTATGTTACATATTCAACATCAGCTGGTGCATAACTCTACAGTACATTAGCATGATGGACAACTATACTTCCACTGACATATCAGTTAACCTGCTGGTCAGGTCAAAATATATTCTGAAAGAATGTGAAATTTACAGATAAATATGATTTTTTTTTAGCACAAAAGAACTACACTGCTGCTGGATATAGAATTCCATTCTGGTATCAACAACATAATTATTTCATCCAATTGTGTGGATGCAAAAAAAAAAATCCTGTCACAGATTTAGTACATCCAAAACTGCGTTCTGTCTATCAGCTTGGCCTGCTCAGTTACTTTGGCACATGCTGTCATCCATTGTCATTTGCTCCTCCTTACCTTCAAACACTTTGAATATTTTATACATACTTTCTTTTTATTCTAATGTTGGCCTTCTCTCATACAACTAAAAACCAGTCTGTCACTTTTATCACATTTTTTGTACAGGACAAACTAAGGCGTGGTTAGCGCAGAATCAAAAGATTACAACGTTAAAAAAAGAAATGGAAATGAATAAAATAATATGTTACAATTGTAATCATAACATTATAAAATCTAAACATAAGCATCAAAGATTGATCTTGATTTTTCTTCAATACCTCTGCCAGTGACATAGGGTTCTTTAAAATTTTGTATTTATCTGTTGTTTTTTTTTTTTTTGGTAAAAATGTTTTGAGATAATTGACTCAGAAATGTTCTTTTTCAGAAATAACAAAAGAGCTGTTAGATGAATATCTTTTTTTTCTGACTTTTGTTTTCATCCAGAATGGGCAAAAATATGTGGAAAAATACACATTTCAATTAATTACACTGGGGCTGAGAGACACTCAGACTTTCTTTTCCTGCTATAGTTTCCAGAAATAGATATACCCCATCTGCTTGGTAAAGAAAACATCACAAATGTGTTGCTTGCACATGCTGGATTAAAACTCCATGCCTACGATCACGCACACAATTCTCTCTATCATATGTAAACCTCTGGTTCTTCTGTCTGTGTTGGAGTCGGCTGGTCACTCATTTCATGGTCTGACCTTGACCTCTTGGGATTGGTGAAGAATTTGTATGCCCTTGGCACATGTCTAAGGTAGCCTGTAGGGTCAGGAGGAAAATAAGAAACATGAGTAATACAATGACCATTTTGTTTCCATGGTCATCTAATTCAGGAATGGAGTGTTTACTTTTCTGAGGCTTTTTGTGAGTACAAATTCACAATCATATTGACACCAAACAATTATCACGTGGTTATAGTCTTTCACAGAAGTCTCAATGTGAAATAACGGAACAGAACACACTTGTCTTAAAGGAAACATATATAATGTCGAATGTATAAAGTTGGATGGAGGAAGAATGCCTAAGATTTCATCAGGAAATTATTCCACCAAGGGTTTACGCATACATATCAAAGATGACACAAGTTATAACAAAAATTTCTGCATGAGAAAATGGAAGAAAAAGTAGAAATCAAATTAGCCATCAAAGCATGACTCATGCATTCTCTAATATAACAAACATTGGCAGACTTTCTAGAGGAACAATTAACATGACTTTTAGAACTGTTTTGATAAATCAAATTTCATTAAATCATCAATATGATGCATCAATTCTAACAAAATAGTTTTGGTGTCCATTATCTCCTAATAGTAAAATTCCAAACTTTGCTTTAATGTTTATTACATGTAGATGAAATTTATGCCTTGAGAAATAAGTATAAACAAAAAAGTGATGCATGGCTATTTCCAGTCTGGCACCGCAACAATCCATGACAGATTTTCAATTTTTGACAAACTTAATGTCTGATAAAGGAAAAAAAACAAAAAAAAACAGAGGAGATGAACAACTGACCTTTTCTGACCCCCCACCACAGAATTAAGACAGCTGAAATCATCAACATGATAGCCAGAGTTACAGGGATGCCTATGGCTAGACCATAGCTAAGATGGCTGTTGCGCTTGAGAGGCTTTGGTGACCCTGTGCGAGAAAAGTAAAATCTGATTTTAGGTCCATTTGAACAGCAAAACATATCACATAATCATGTGGCGCTAGAAACGTATCACCGTTTCTAACACTGCAAAAAAAAAAAAAAAAGAAACCTATTCTGCTGAAAGTTAACAGACAACACTAGAGAAAGTTGATATATTTTGCATCAATTAATTAAGTTTTGTTAAGTTCCAGTTGTTCAACAAGGAGATAAATAAGGACCCAGGTAATAAATAAATGATTGTACCCTACCAGTCTTCTTGATTTGATGCATTCATCATATTTTGACATAATTAAGTTTCCCGTCATTGAGAGATGGGTGGTTGCAATTTACTGAGAATGTCTTGACCATTATCTATGCTGATGTGACATAAAAACAATCTTCCATGTGAATATTCATGCACTTTCTTATTTCATCTTATCTTTTACTCATCGTTTTATGTCAATTTATAATAATATAGAATAACTTCTTAAACCTGGCTGGTATGACTGCTTTTAGACTTTACAATGACTGATATCTACTATATCTCTTTCAATGACAGTTACAGAACAACACTGACAAGCAATGGCCCATGTAACGCACAGAACAAAAACTATTTTCGCTGCCTGTCCTATTAGAGATATCAAAGAAAATCATATTTTGCCTAGCCCACATTATATCATTACCATCAGAACTTGTCAAAATTAATCGTAAAACTATTCCCCCACTATTGTCACGACTGTATCCTAAATTACCACCATCAAAATGTAACAACTGCCATCCCATCATTCATCCTTCCTATGCAGATCAACCACCACAAACCTTGGGGCCTTAGGTGAATGGTTCCAAAATCTTGTGCTCTATCTGAGCTCACATTGCCTGCAAACAAGTAGTACGTAGAGTCTGATATGAAAGTCCCCGTGAATCGCAGGTTCGGATGACCCACAAAAGGATGTGGCTTGTCCCAAACTGTTTCCTCCTTGAATTCCACAGTATTATTGTCTATGGCATAACCTGGAGATAGTCCACACAACATTAACACACAAATGGGGAGTGCCTGGGTCAGTAGCCTTGTATTTAATTTGTTGAACCAGATTTTCTGGTGTCAAATTCCCCACAGCCCAGTAGACCAGGCTGACACACTTACTCTAGTCCTACGCACCCACTACAGTTAAAAATAGATCTAACAGGTCACTTTGGGACAAGGACATTTAGGACTATGGTGATTACAAATGTCTGCACCCATAATTATGTTCGAGGCTTGTGTTAACAAAAGATATTGAACATGAGACAAGAAATGTGTGTTCTTGGCCCAGAAGGCCAGGGACAGGTGTTTTTCAGGCACTGGTGACCAGGGTTCAATGGGTTAAGAATGTGATGCATTTCCATAGTAACCTGCAATGTTTCATGGCAGTCTAAAATAAAAATGCTTCAATCACATTTTCTGATGGAAATACAACATGTGAGAAGATAACATTAGATCAACATGTCTATTCATTGGCTATCTCTTCATCTCATTAATTTTTACTTTTCTGTTCCTGCATGATGTAAGATAAAAAAAAAACAACAAAACACTAATTTTTTTTCCATATTTGAATCTGCTGTACTTTACAAGAGGGAGAGGACATGGGGAGAATCTGCAAACTTTCCACATCTGTCAATGTTTAAAAAAATAATTGTTGGTTACATCAGATCAAAGTGAGACAGACAAAAATAACTGAGATATGTTTTACCATTCATTTCAATGGTGGCATTTCCCGAGGTAAAACTGACAAGAGTGGTGCTTGTCTCATCCAAACCCACGGAGTGGACTGTGAGGGAACAACCGTAATCTTGATTGTTGTGGTGGTAGACACCCGTCCAAATACTATGATGTCTCAACAAGCTCTTCCACATGGGCAACTGACCTGAAAGTTTCAAATTTTGAATATTATTTTTAACTATCACATTTTTTCTTGGCATTGCCCTGCCTTCAACTGAATTTTTCACACATTTCAGGAGCACTGGTACAAGTGTGAGATACTATGTGATAAGTAACTGACATATGTACTTGTATATAATAAATCTGCACCAGATTGCAAATGATGAACACTGAGACAAAAATGTTCCAATGAATCAAAATAGCACATACATTCCTTGTCCAAAACCAAAAATCAGCTGCACAAAGAGTTGAACTACTTTACTTTGTGCTTAAAAATGACAATGATTAGACAATGACTGATGGTTGTCAAAAGTTTTTGATTTCTATATTGCAATATTGCAAATTCTTTTAAGTTTTCTTTAACAGAAGTCTGAAGTCAGCTGGTTACAAACAAGCGATATATAACAGTTTTCTTTCCTCGTACAAGTTTAAAAACAGGTTTATAAAAATGAAAGATGCTTAAACAGCAAACCAAGTTCAGGGATAGTGCAGATGAATTGAAGTAATTCTATACAGTATGACATTTAACAGATATCTGCACAAAAAAATGAATATTATAAATGTCATCCTTACAAACGCTACCTACTAATGCGGTCATATTGAGTGACTTATGAGGACTTACCTGCGACTCCAAGAATCAGAAGCACTTGAAGAATGATGACTCGTAAATAAATCATGTTGACAAGTGAAGCTACACTACAGCCTGGAAAGTTAGTGGATGTTCCTGAGAAACAAGAAAGGACAAATAGATCACGTAATTGTATGTCCTCTTGAGAGGCTACAGAAGTATTGCTATCTGTTGCAGATATGGATATCCAACAAAACAGTAACGGGCTTGTCACTTCACTGTAGTGATATTTTCTCTGCGTTTTCTGTGATGTTTTGTGAGCTTTGCCCATAACAATGGCAGTAACAACAACAACAATAACAGCCTATTTTCACAGAAATGAAAATCTCATTAAACAATTTGTGAAACTTATGTGACATTTCACCCTTAATTTTTTGCACTTAGCTATTATCTTCATGTGTCACTGACACATTTAAACTGCTTTTTGGATCACACACAAAACTGGAATCTCCAAATGATGGCAATTTTAAAAGATAACTGGAAAAAAATAACAAATCCACAATACTGATTTTAGCTTAATTAATAAATAAATATTTGCAGAACAACATGAAGATAATAATTCAAACTTGTAAAACTTCTGATCCAGAATACATGAACAGGTGGACAATATGAAAGAGTTGAAAACATTTTTTGATATTTCTGTCTCGAGAACAGTCTTAGCCTGTACTTAAACAATCTTTAACTGTTTTATTCTATTTCAACTTTTACAAAGAAAAAAAAAAAGATTAATAAATAACATCTGAATCCCACATTTACAAAAGATGGTATGGAAGAGATTAGTAAACATTTAGGAGAAGTTCCCAGAACACTTGGCCATGAATCTCCGAAGTACTTAAACTTAAGTGAAAAGTACTTAAACATAAGTGAAATCAACATTACTTCTAGGTTCAGCCCTTAAGCTTAGAGTACTATTATAAATGTTTACTAATACTTTCTAGATCTATATTTTTCATTAATTTATCTACTACGCCTATTACAATTTTGTATTATATTGTTTGTTTACATAAGACGAAGGCCAAATTATTTTGTTCCTAAAAAAGAAAAAAAAAAAAATCTTAAGCCTTTAAAATTGCATTATCGCAACCATTAGCTACGATCTTACATTCATACACTGATCAAAATCTCTGCAACAAAATAGTTTTTCAGTCACGAGAAATAAATTCCATTACTTTCCATGCTGTGGGTTCCTGTAACAGATTGCACGAACAAAGAGTGCATGATCTACCAGTGTTTTTTTCTGAGAAGGGTTCACTAGTCCGAAGGTTCACTAGTCTGAAGGTTCACTAGTCCAAAGTACTAAGAAACTTAGTCATTTTCATTCAATAAGACAATATGGTGCTTACTTTTTTTGACTGAACAAACATTACTAAGTGTACTGGTATCTTATTTTTATTTTGTGTGTGTGTCTGTGTGTGCATGTGTATGTGCACGTGTGTGTGCATGCGTGC
>JBCAUA010026834.1:0-12467 GCA_038406235.1 Peronia verruculata
TGCGCAGAGCAAGTAAACAAATCAGCGTGTGAGCGAAAATCCTCGGTCACGTGATTTTTCTCGAAATACCTCATTGTTTCTCAAATTAGGTGGTTTAAATTACAAAACTATCATGCTACACTTATTTCTTTATGTGCATGGTTTTTCATCTTAGTGTCGCAGCAAATACACTACAATAGTTAGAAAATTACAAATAACAAAAAATAAAAACTCACACAGATTATGCCAATCTGTTAAAGAGCACCTTTCAGGTTGCAATCATGCAGAATGTATAGCAATATAATTTTCATGACTTTGACAAAGAAAAAAGAAACCATTGGACAATTAAATATCTCAAGATCAACTAATAGTGCAAACAAAAATGTTTTATAGATTTTGGTTTGCTACTGAGCCAACAAAGGGATCAACTTGGACACAGGTTGATCACTGGCATATGAGATGTGACACGAAATCAGACACTCGTCAAATTTTGAGCATATGGAGTTATTGGCTGCACTGTAAAGATTATTCATTTCCCTTTCTGCATATGATAAAAGTTTTGTTCCACCTTAAGCAGAAGTGGAGATACAATTAAAAATGATGGGGTGACTTGCTGCTGCCACTGAATTAAGTGAGAAAATGGTTGATAATTTTTGTAAATGCTTGTTAATCCTTGTTAGCCCATGCCACTAAATTGCACGAAATTAATTAAAAATTAATGCATTTTTACATTGGTACTAAGAAATTATGTTAAAGATTTGTTCACTGTTGAAAACGGTGATTTCTCCTGTCCCCTCATTGTGACGCGCGCCTGATTTCATCATGTCACATCTCGAATCTCACTCACTGTTTTTATTTTGCTTTGTTTTACAGTTTTCTTTCTTTCTTTTGACAACTTATGTCCATATATGAGTAAATTCAATTGTGTATTTCTATTTGTTATATAAATGATGATTTATATACGAAATAAAGAATCGTATCATATATAAAAACAATATACAACAGAAAATTTACAAGAGATGTTCTGGTGGTAGTTGTGATGGTTGCCAGGTAAGCACTGAGAACTGAGCCAAAAAAAAAAACCACTGATTTTTACCTTGGCTTTCTTCAATTCCATGTCCTCCACAGGTTTCTTGAGTTCCATGGCAACTTCCATCTCCACCCTGCGCTGGTGCTGGGAAGAACAGAGACAAAATATTCATAAGCATACAAATGTTAGCAAATCCATTCTGAAATTGAGTAATTTACCTTTCAAATTTCTGGCATGACCTCCATGGCTAGCGGTAGCTCAATCTTTCCATTCGGTACATCCTTAGAGCTAGATAAAAACTTCTCCATTTGTCCACATATTTCACTAGCTGCCATACCAAACCATGAAGGATGGAAGGCTGATTCTAAAAACTTGCAGTAATGAGCCATTTTTTTCAGCCAGCTAGGTTACTTCCCTTTGCCAAGTGCAAGAGGTGTAGAACAAACATTGCAAAGAAGGAAAAAAAAACAACTTTTCTTTTGTTATTTGAAACATGTTTTGCCAAAAATTATGAAAAAATTATCATGATAAGAAGACATTTTCATGATATGGTGAATTTTTCAGAATTTTTTGTGACTTATGTGGCACGTAACCAGCAAAAAAGTTATTTTTTCCCCTTCTTTACAATGCTTGTGTTATAGTTCTTGTACAGGACAAAGGGTAGTCTAAATGGCTCATTACAGAAATATATGAAAAATGTAAACAAATTATAACAACCATCTGGAATTTTGCAAAATTTCAGATGAAACATGTGGGCAATATAGAGGTTGATTAAAAAATGAGAGAAAAATAAACACAAATAAGGCGAACAAAATATTACAACCTTTCCACTGATATCTTTCAGCACTACATATGTGTGACTATGATCAAATTTCAAGTGATAAACTGGATTTGATACTCAACGAAAGTCCGCTTGGTTAACAATGTAGTGCTCCGTCATTACACTGCTCTTTTTTCAGACAAAATATTATATAAAGAGAAGAAAAAAAAAAAAAAAAGAAAAAACTTACTATCCTCATTTCCCGTTGTTTCATCTTTTCATTCAGCTTTTCTTCCTTCATTCTCTCCTTGTTCTGTTTATAACACAAAAAAAAAAAAAAAAATAAAAATTGTTACCGTAAATTCTAATACAACTCACATGGCCTTCATATGCTATGATTCGGAAGAACACTTGACGCCTAGCAACTGAATTAAAAATTATCATGGATTGAACTACTCTGCATGACAACTTTACACATTATGCTATCTGCGATAGGTTTTAGATCTTAGCCCTGTCTTCTCATCATATAGCATAAACACCTTCTGGTCATCCCTGATCACAAAGATTGTGGGGAAAAACCGAGCATGCTCAGAGAAACTGGACGATGGTCTTGCCGTGTCCCTACCTGTCTCTCTTCTTGTTTCTTCCTCTGCTCCAGGGCCTTGACCAACAGGAGGTGTTGTCGTCGACGCTCTCGCTCCTATGGAGAGAAAAGATCAAACTTTCCTTGTCACGTTAAAGATAAAATACATCTAGGAGGCAACACATAAAGGATGGAATTGTGTGTGTGTGTGTGTGAGGGGGGGGGGGGGGACTAAAGATGAAAGGAAGAGATAAAAAGGACAAAGTAGGAGACGATATGACAAAGCAAGACAGGATAAAATTCACTGATCCTCATAAGAAACTCTTTTCACAGTTGAAGAGACATAATATGTCTTGCATCCAGAGCAAATGGGTCCGCAGTCGTTCCGGGTGATCGCAAGTTACAACCGTGTTTACCTATTTTCTGACTCACATACCAAATTTTTCCTTTCAGGTTAGAAAAGATTGAACTATCATTTTGTGGAAAAGAAATAAAACATTTTGGTATCTCAGTTGGAAAATAGTTTAAAAAAGCCGTAACTCGAAATCTCCCCAACCCACTTCCAACTCATTTGCCCTCAGCGCGAGACATATATATGCAGAATACATCAACACTCAAAGGTATCATCAACAGTTTCAGAACCAGGCAGATTAAAAAAACTTTGCCACTAAAGGTAGAAATGTCTGTAACGCTTACTATTAATTTCTACTCTATGCAACAAATTCTTGCCTTTCGCTTATTCATTCAGTTGGAATGACTCAAGTACTGTTATTTCCCTAGAGATATTAAAGTCTAACTTCAAGAAGTGACAGTGTGGACTTAAAGAGCAAACAGACCTTCGTTACTAATTTGTTTGATATATAGAAGGTATTTCATGAGCAGAGTGCACTGAATAAGTCTTTGGCAAAACAGCCATTCAATATACTTATTGGTAAAAGCCTTCCTGGCAAGTCAGGAATGTAGAATAATTTTTATTCAAGTAAAATCAAAGCTCCCGAACTTAGTGGGAAGAAAAATTTGGAGATGTATTACATCAGATGGAAATCAAAACTGTCACAATATCTAACAGACTTTTTTCTTTGGCTTCCCTTGCATGAGTGAGGGCGTCAGACCTGCCAATGAATAGATAAAAAGTTTGACTTTGCCAGTTTACCTGCTCTTTCATGATGATGAGCTGCTGCCGCTTCATCTCCCGCTCCTGAGGGTAAATCAAATATCAGTTACAAATTACAGAAAAGACCACACCAAACTAAAAACGAAACTGCCAGATCTACTTTTCTTTTTTTATCTCATCCATTACATTTCCTCTTTCATAAATGCTTTTTTTTTTTAATGCAGAAGACTACACATTATATCATTTACAAAAAAAAAGTTTCCATTTGAATCTATTGACCTCTGGTATAACAAATAATTCCATAATGGAATTGAAAAATAATACTGTAAAAAAACTTTTTTTGTGCTATATTTTATACCTAGCAAAGAGAAACATTTTGGCAGATGGTCAAAATGGCTCCTTAATTTTCTTTCTCATTGCCTTACATTCTTCTTTACTTTCCACACTTTTCTGTTCTCTCACAGTCAATTCTGTCCTGATGATTCTGTCCTCTCCTCAAATTACTAACTTTTCAATGGACTCTTATTATGCATCTGTCTTTTCAAAGTGTCTCTTTTCATAATTTTTTTTTTTTTTTGAATGAAAAAGTTTTGCTTCTTCGCTGTTATCAGGTAGTAAAAACAGTCTCAACAGTCTATTTCTATCAGGCAGTCTTCATATTGTAAACAAATTTTCCAGGGTACTTGAATAAACCAAAGATTTCACCATAATCCTTTACTCTAACACTAACTCTAACCATAACCTTAACTCTAGCCTAGGTCATTATCCCCCTGAAGCCACATGGTATGATGTGGAACTTCTTCCTTCTTGAGTGACAAGCTACAATTGGAGTCTACAACATCTAATCAAATGATCCAACCAACAACAGGTTTATCGTGGACCCTAAGCTCTGCCCTGCAGAAGAAAGGAAAACCTTGTTCAGAGAGGCCACTGATTTTAACTAAACCCTCTGGTCGCAACAGTCAGTGGATTTCTTTTCACACCTCTTTCCCTTTACTTCCCATCACAAGTTCTTTGTTACCTGGCCAAGAGGAATCAGTTAAATGTCTGAGAAGTTTCACAAAGAAAAGGTGAATTTGACTGACCATAGGATCATGGGCAGTTAACAATCTCTGTGAATACCTTGGCCTGGAAGAACAGTGGCTACTTATATTTTTCTACACAGTCATGTATACTCCTTTCCTTGATCACTGACACCAATTAATTTACTCCAGAAAAAAAGCTGACATCCAGCTTATGTCACACAGTCTTATATTTACTCATAAACTAAGCACGATACACTTCTCCTTTTCTGATGTTTCTGATTATCAGTAATCCGTTTTTTTTTTCCAAATTCTTCCAGCAACCCAAATCCCAATCACTTGTGCACTGACTATCATAGATTCTCTAGAACTTTGCGCACCTTCTAACAGTCAATACCTTATTTCGCTGTACAGCATCCGCTAGTCTCATCTCTTCCAGCTCTCTCTGTCGCCGGTTCCGAGCCTGCAGAGGAGGCAGAACTCATCAAATTATTTCTTGAATGTTTATTTAAAAAAGTCCTATCACACATTTCTCATTCATCATTTCTCCAGCTGTTGACTGTTCACTTTTTGATCATCGCTACAAACATTAAAACTTCTCAGACTTCCTACAAATTCTTTAAACTCTTAACCTCTATAAACTTCCAATTACTAATAAATTCTAAAACATTTGAAAATACTAAAGGTTCTATAAATGAATACAATGTTCAAAACCCAGGAACTATAAATGGGTACAAAAGTTAAAAGGAAGGGAAAAACTAATAGTTGGTTAAAAATTTTGCAAAGCTTATCAATGAACACAACTTCATAAATTATACATTAGGAAAAAAGGGAAATAGCATTATTCATTGTTAAATTCTACTTGAATTTCAAAATTATAATGTTAAAAACAGCACCATGAAAATTCATAGTGGCAGACATTTTATTAAAGATACAGTGACAGACTTACAGACACATACACAGACACATATTGACACATCCTGGGCCCCTGACAAATAGCAGTGCCAGCAGTTGGCTGAGTGAAACAACATTTCTTGATTTTACCTGAGAAGTTGTGTTATTAGGGGGGGTAGGGTGGGGTGTGGGTCCTGAAAATGAGGTTTTGGGGTCAAAATAGTGAAATCGGTATGATTTTTAGTAAAGTAAAGAAGTACTGGGACCCGTTCCAAGAAAAAAGATCAACATCTGAAAATTGACTCATAAGGGTTCAACTCAGGTGTAGTCGACTGCATATCCCCCACTGCCCGACCCCCAGTAGTGATAGTATAGTTGTTACCACTCGCAGACCAGTGCACTTTAGCTGGACTTTGACCCCTGACTAGTTGGCGACACAGGTTATATGCGCAGTACTGGACAGGAGAGAGTGTGTTAGTACTGTGTGTGGTGAGTGTGTGATTGGAGAAGGATAAATGTGTGAGCATCAAGTATGTGTATATGTCTTGCTCTTGTATATGGGCATGAGGTAGTTTTGTGTACATGTATGTTAAAAACAAAATAATATAAATAATAATGGTGACGTATTACTGTTTGTTTTTATTCACAGCATTTGGAACCTGTTGCTACCTCAACGCCTGCAGCAACACCAGACAGCCCAGTCACAGCCGCACCAGTAGCATCACCGATTCCTTTCACTGCAACAACATCACCTATTGTTTCTACTACAACAGCATCGCCATCACCAACTGCATTCACATCGGCAACATCACCACCGCCGACTGCTTCCATATATGCAACCTCACCACCGCCAACTGCTTCCACATCAGCAACCTCACCACCGCCAATTACTGCTTCCACATCAACAACCTCACCACCGCCAACTGCTTCCACATCAGCAACGTCACCACCACCAACTGCTTCCACATCAGCAACCTCACCACTGCTTTCACATCTTCATCATGGCATCCACCTCCAACCAAAACATGTTCTGAAACTAGAAGTGAGAAGAAATGTGTCGATGTATGTCAGTGGTGTAACTGAAGAGGCTGAAGAATCATGATGTGTCTGCACAATTGTCGAAATTGAACAGATTGAAAGACTTATGTCTGATCTGCCATGCCCTGAATGTAGCAGTGCTCATCGGCTGATCTTGAGGATAACCCATCAGTATGGACTAGCATTGAAACTGAACACTGTCTACAGTGAGTGCAACAGTATTGTCAAGTCAGTATACAACACCAAGACAGATTCATTCGGCAAGCAGGCCCTGGCCATTTGTAGTGAATGAAGTGTCCACTATAGCATCACTGCTGAGTGGTATCGGTGCATGTGATTTCAAAAACTTTTGTGAATTTATGGATATGCCTGGAATTCATCAAAACACATTCAATAGTGTTGCACAAAGGCCGTATGCCAGAAATGGACACCTAGGGTAGACTATCTTCACAAAGGCAGCAGCACTGGTTCAGCAAGAGTATGCACACCACTACCATTTGAAGGTTGAAGAAGCCACACTCTTAGACAATGCAGTATGTTTCAATGGATCATGGATGACCCTTGGCCACAAGTCTTTGATAGGCGTCAGCAGCGTCACTGACACTGACTGAACTGGCGCTGGATGCACATGAACTTGGCCTCCTTTGCAATATCTGTGCCATGATAGGTAAGTGGGTAATGAGAGAAATTCCACACCGATTTGACATATGGAAAAATTGGCATATCACTAGTGGGAAGTGCACCATTAACTTCCCGGAACATCTGGCATGATGCAAGTGGCACTGCTTCAGTTTTATGGGCCAGACCAGTGGATAAGCTTAGGCTGCGATACACTGTGATGGTAAGTGATGGTGACTCAAAAGTGTTCAATAAAGTGGTTCAAAGTCAGCCTTGTGTACCTGATATCGTAATTGAGAAAGAGGACTGCCTGAATCATGTGGGCAAACATCTAGGTATGGCCCTGTGGAATCTAGTTACTGATTGCAGCAAAAAAGGAATCCCCCTTGGAAGACGCAGGCATGCCCATCTGACTGCAGACACAATTTGGAAGCTCCAAATGTACTATTCAAGAACCATTCGAAACTTCAAAACAGCAGAAGAAATGAAGAAAGCCATTCTAGCCAGCATACATCATGGCTGCTCCACAGATGATATGTCTAGGCACCATTACTGTCCGGCTGGTAAAGATTCCTGGTGTTTTTCCAAAAGAGTTACTGGGGGGCATCTCTAACCCACAAGACCCAAACAATTTTTTTAGTACACACTCCACTGGACTATAACCTGCTGCACAAGTATCTTGAGCCAGTATATTATTATACTCGGCTTACAGCAGAGGATCTTCTGAGGAGATGCGAGAGGAAATCAACTCAAAATCTGAGTGAGAGCTTTCACAATTGGTCCAGGTGCACAAAGTCAAAATTCCACAGCTTGAAAAGGGTCCAGTTTGCCATCACAACAGCAGCTGCTGAGTTCAACAGAGGATCATGTGCAATTGTCGACATTTAAAAGATGCTATGTTTTGATACCGGAGTGTATGGAAGCAAATTTGCAAAGGTGAGAGAACGGAAGTGGGTGGTCAAAAAGTGTCGTCAAAGCTACAGCTTACACCAAGCAAGGGAGCAGAATGAGGGCTGAAGCAAAAATGGCCAGAGAGGAGAAGGTAGTCCAGTGTATAGCCCAGGGATGTTGTGAGGAGGTATGGTTTGCATTTTGACCTTTGAGACTGTATAAAAATGTTATCAAAACTTTATTTGCCATTTTCTCAAAATGTGTGGGTTTTTTTTTTTTATTTTTTTCCTAAGGCTTTTTTATTTCTGAACCAACTGACATCAAATTTGCAATATCTATTTCCAATAGATTTGGTTTCAATAAAGTGCGTCTGTTTCTCTTGATTTCATTCTCGTTTTTGAAAGAAGATTGATTGTTTAATTAAAAATTGAGAAAATTTTACACATCCATCAACACACATATTTAAAAATTTGTAAGAATTTAGATATGACATAAATACAAAAAATAAATGTTTCTTTCTTTTATATAGTGCTGTTTAATGCATATACAAAATTTGAATTCGTAAGATTCAGTGATCTAGAAGCCTTTGGCTTTTGAAAAGAGCTAATTTTAAAAACACAAGTCCAATATGGCGGCGCTGCCATGGTAACCGGAAGTGAAACAAAAATTTTTTCCACACTTTTCCTCCAATTTGGATGTGCTGAATCTGAATTTCAAGCTTAAAAAATTCCTAACTCAAGCATTAAAAAAAATCACTCCCAAGGCCTGCATCCCCCCTTACATTAGAATTTAAGTTCAACTGCTGTAATGTGGCTAAGTCTCCTCCCATATGTGGATTCAGAATGAGTATATAGATCTAAACAGGAAACCTGATGCTATTTGTTCTCCTCCAGAAGAATCAAACATTTTGGCACTCTCAATATTTTCAACAGTTTCAACCTATCTTAATCTGAATATTTGTTGTGTATTTCTATGAATATACTGATTTTTGTTGCCCGCTGACAGTGTGTGTGTCCTGAAATTTAACCATATAGACAACAACAACGAAAAAAAAAGGGACAGAACTTACCTCTATGATTTGTTGAGCTCTCATTTCTCTCTCTTTCCTCATTTGTTCTTGCATTCGTATCTTCTCCTGCTGTTTCTGTAACTTGTGCTGCTCTTTCTCTTTCCGCCTCTCAATCACTGATAACAAGAAACAATTACATATACATAAATATATCTATATAAATATGACATCCATACAACTTTCATTACTACAACCAAATGTGAAAAAAAAAATATACATAAAACTAGTCTAATCCAACATTAAACTACAATTATATACCACTGCAGTTGTTTTGAAATGAGAGAGAGAGAGGCATGCAAAGCTTCAAGGTTAATTGATTATGGTAAGTAACTACAGTGTCTAGTAGTGAATAACTAGCCTATATTATCTAGTCCATCTAGTTTTAGAGTTTCAAATATCTCATAAGAAAGAGAGCTGGACAGCTTTGAATAAATAATCAAACGATAAACATCATCCAGACAACAGATATTGTCAGTTTTTGGACAACTAACCCATAGCCAGAGAATCTGCCATCATCATTTTCATGTGTGGTCTTTCCTCTACTTTACTTGGTTATCTATCAGAAAATTGCACCATTTATGTGTCTGTTTAGCAATTTAGCTCAACTTTTTGACTCTGTGTACTTTTTATGGCAGTGACTTTTTTTTTTTTTTTTTGGTCTTGACCCAAAATAGCAGACCATTCCAAATATTAAAAAAAAAGAAAAAAACAATGCACAGTTTGAATGAGTTCAGATTATCTAAATTTAAATGTCCCATAAAAAGAGAGCTAATCTTCCTGCAATCTTTGAAATATAATTTTTAAAATTTATTATTTGCAAATTTATTCATTCTTACTGCAATCAGCTGTTGTTTTTTTTTTTGTTATATTTTGTTTTTTAAGTTTTAAATTTTTGTTTGTATCCAAGGATCTCTCCCTGTGATTGATTGACAGATGAACTTGTTCTACCTGGCTGAAGGATAGTTGCAAGCACATGAGAAGACAAAGAGACAGACTTACTGACATATACACTGACATACACTAACACATCCTGAACACCCGACATATCACAGTGCTAGCAGCTGGCAAAATGGATGTGACAGGTGACACACTGCCATCAAGAGTGAGAGCAAAAAATAGTGATTCAGTCAGTGAAAGTCAAACCTTTATTCTCTCTTTCCTTCTTTTCCTCCTCTTTCTGTTTCAGGCGTTCCAACCGTTTCTCGAATCTCGACTCAGAAGCTCGGCGCGACATTTCTGCAATTTTAGTAGCATGGGCATGTCTGAAGATGGCTGCCATTGACTTTTCCCTCCATGTTTTAAATGTTGACTTTGCAACAATTACATAGGTATATTCAAAAATCTTTTAGCACAATGACCTACTGTTTACTTACACATGCACTTATTTTGTCAGGTAGAAAATTTGCAAATATCAATTAAAAACAACACAGACGACACATTCATAAAATTATTTTCTCCATATCAAAAAAAAAAAAAAAGATATAAGGAACTTTCAGAACATGGCAAAATGAATGTAAGTTAAAAGTATGTGGAAGTTCATGTTATAGTGAGTACTAGTTTAATCCTCTACTGTTTTCCTCTTGCATGCGAACTACATCACTGCTGGATGATGCATTTTCCATCTCTAGTGCTGAGACAACTGATAGCCACAGAATTAAAATGTCCTAACTACAACACAAAACTGTTGTGGATAGGACAATTTAATTCTGGAGTGATAAGATATGTAATTTCACATCAAGTGATGCTGGAATTGTTTTAGAAATTGTTATCTCTGTCAAGACTATGCAGTCAGGTTAGGTTATCTGCTGATGAGGTTGAGCTTACTCTTATATTGCTTGTCTTTCTGACTGAATCATGCAGAGCTTGATGCAGAGAGTTATTGTAGCTCTGAAAATTCTGGAAACTTGACGGTTACAAATCACTGCACATGACAAGTTAATAAAGTGAGAAAAAGCAGAATACAGAGACGTAACAATGCATCATCATCGTCATGAGAAAAACAGCACAGCTTCAGACTTTTTCCAAGAAATACAAAGGCAATTTATATGATTCCTGCTGTACTGCCTCATGCAATATTGCTGTACTTCCTGCTAGGTCAATAGTTCATATTCAACTAAGCAAAAACTTGGAAATCCCAGCCGGAGTGATTGTATCCCCTTGCTAGAAATAGAACACTCACTGATGTTTGTTACTGCTTCACCACGAGATCCATGAGCAGTTGTCACCAATCCCGTGCATTTTTTATTTGTTTCTATGTCAATGTGAACAGTTTGGAGTGTTTGTACGCCTTAGCCTACTAAAATTAGATGGGGATTTCCAACCGTTTGCTTGGCTGAAACAAATCTATTATCGTAATGAAAGAAAACTTTCATGGCTGGAATACACCTGCGGTCTAAGTCCAGTCATGTTTGGTTATCCAAAGTTGAGACAGCTCAGTCTATGACAACTCAGTCAAGCCCAAGAACAGTATCAAAGGTTCAGCAACAATTTTTCACTCAGACTGTACATTTTTTAATTTTCTAATTACGAAAGGAGATACAGCAAATATTATTACCTCCTGCTCCTCAATGCAAATTTTGGATTCTACATACCAGAATCAGTCATGATTTGTTCAGTACATTTTAGCTGTTTGTCAAAGATCACAGCTATAAAAGGCACTCATATTAACGAGCCATTGATATCACTATAAATGGTATGGTATCAACACAGAAGTGATAATATATAAATTAGAATCCTAGCGGAGCAAAAGTTAGCTTTCTCAGGCACAGAATTAATAAGAGACAGACTTTGTGCTAATTTCTCTGATTCTCTCTCAATGCCGGACAGACATTTAGGTATATATATGATATACACAGTTCCTATATTAGATTTACGTGGGTGTTTTTAAGAAGCTGGTGCTGGTTATGAACTGCTTTACTATTTTTTTCACAAGCTGGTTAATTAAGTGCTACATTTTTCAAGCATATAAATTATTATCAGAAGCAGAATGTTCCTAGTATCATTCACCTGGCATGCTCTGTGATACCACCAAACCCACTACAACTAATTATTACTTAGAGTTACTCTGCACACAAGCAAACAATCAAAACAGAGAAGACACAATGAGGAGAAACAGTGCGGAAACTGTTCAACAAATAATATTACCAAAAGAATATGTAAGCCAGTCTGACTACACTCAATGTACATTATATGACTCGTGACCAGGGCAAATAAGTCGCCCCGGGCAAAGTTGTTTTTGGTCGTTTTTAACTACTTTCCACCTAAGATACTAACTTTTTTTTTTCACAAAACGTCAATTTAACCTTTTTTTTAATCTAACAAAAAGAAATATTTTAGTATCATAAAAAAATAATGCAGCTAGACTGATCACCAAGTCTAGTAAAAGAGATCATATTAAACCACTCTTGAAGCAGTTACACTGGCTCCCTGTACAGCAAAGGATAGTTTTTAAAATCTGTGTTCTCTGTTT
>JBCAUA010026845.1:0-12466 GCA_038406235.1 Peronia verruculata
TCTAAGTGGCTAACATGGTCAGATCACTTCCTTATGAGGTAGACTAACTAGAAAAAGTAGTGGTATAAAATCCCAGGGGTGGGGGGGGGGGGAGGGGGGGTTACAGTGGGCTAATGGTCTATCCTTTTCTTAACAATAATTTTAATATGTCTATGTGATCATGTGTTCGTAGGTTTGGGTTTGTGTAGACAAAATGAAAAGATATAATGGTAATGCCATCTGAAAATACCAAGATCTAACTAAAATTCTATGGCAGATGGTGTAAAATCAAAATATTAGAAAAATACTATATTGTCTGTTTAATTTCCCCAGACAAAGTAACTCCAACAGTAGTGTAATTTTCTTACACAGTGGCGGCTGTCAAGATGTCACTGGGCATTTCATTTGTACAAATATAAGTCATTTACTGGATATCTCCAGTATAGTAGTAGATAGTTTTGTGGTGTGAATGGGAAATTCAGTATTGCAGGATATAGAGAACTGGGTCTCCAACAATAGTTACTCGGACATTCCAAGTTTGTTTCTCACAAATTCCCGATATATAGCTTCTGTTGTAATTGTAGTAGATGAAGATGTTGATAGAGGAGTTGAGGAAGGAGAAGGTAACACGGAACTGTAGGACGGTATTATACAGATGTGTATCCTCATCTCTATCAAAAGAAAGAATCGCCAGGCGTAGTATACTACTGATCACAAAGGGCAGGTTACAGACCACATAGATGAGGGTGACCAGAGTTACAGTTTTGATAACTTGTATATCTTTACCAATAAGCTTCGCTCTTTCTTTCTTGGCGCTTCCTTTGACATTGTCGGCGCCGCCACTGGAAGAAGTCTGACGGAATTTCATAGCTTCTCTCAACTTGATGGCGAGTAAGATAAGGCTGATGATTGCAATGATGAGACAGACGTTATACAAAACACTGTTGTTGACAATATTGTGGAATGTCAATGGGAAACCTCTGTTTTGTTGTAGAACTAGAACGGACGTGTTTGTATTTCTGTTGAATGACCAGATTAGTCTTTGAGTGACCATCATTGGACAATGCAGAAGAAAAACGACGATAAAGATGATACTCAGAGAGATTTTGGTAGTATATAGTGTGAACATAGTTTTGAACTTCAGAGGTAAGACCACACAACAGGCTCGGGTGACTCCGATATAAGAATTGACAGCTACTGCAATATCATAGAAAGGAATTGCGTACCAGGCAAGCCCGTTTTCAATCGTAAAGGTGGAAACGTAGCTTTTCTCAGAGATGTAGATATCTTCGATGAATGACAAAGCTGTCTTAAGTGAAATGATGAGAATGTAGAAAAAATCGCACACAGCTAACAGCAGGAAAGAAAGAGACACCGCGTCTTGTCGTCCGATTTTGAAAAAGACAAAGATATTGACTGGGTTAGAGAACATACCTGTGAAAAGAACAAGTATTTGTAGACACTGGAATGTGGGTAACACATAAGTGTTGTAAACTTCAGCTTTCATATAGTTACTGGAAGGGTCAGGTTGTAGTGACATGTCTACCTCCTTTAGAAATGACGTGGAGGTCATTTTTATTTTTTCTCACCCTTCCTCTGCTTTTCTTTTAGGCTCTCGCTCTCTTCCCTTCTGCTATAAGAGAAATTGAGGATTTCCTCTAATTTTGGCAGAAAGCAAGTTCAGTAGATTCAGGTATTCGATTAAATCAAAGCGTTAAGCGTAATCAGTTTAAAAGACGTGTGGCTGGTGTAGAGATTGGCATCCATTTCAGCTCAGATAGCACACTAGCGCAACACCTAAAATATCTCTCTGCTTCCACTAACACTAACAGCTTTCAGATTCCAGAGTTTTCAGCGCTAGAGAAATAGCCCATGTCGTCATCATCGCACTCTGAAGAAATTATCAAAATAAAGATGATTTAAAATAAAAAGAGTAAAGGAAAACAGCGAATATTTTACAGTCAAAATTGTCATATTAGTCAAAATATAAATTGTGAATGCTATAATATATTCTATCTCCATGACCTACGACAGAGATGAATTTCTAAGCGGGCCAGCCATGATAGGCAATGCATACACAGGCTGTAGTTAGTGTTACATTGCAACACAAGAGTAAGAGACAGGACATGAATGTCTGAAAAAGCGAATTTATGAATAAACGACAGGATCTGAGAATGTGAATGAAGTGAGTGAGTGAGTGAGTGAGTGAGAGTGAGTGAGTGAGTGAGTGAGTGAATGAGTGAGTGAGTGAGTGAGTGAGTGAGTGAGTGAGTGAGTGAGTGAGTGAGTGAGTGAGTGAGTGAGTGAGTGAGTGATGACTATGAATGGAAGAGTGAATGAGGACTTTAAATGAAACGGAGTGTGTAAGAGAATAAATGGGGACGAGAAAAAGAATGAGAAGGCATTTGAGGGAGAAGCAGAGAGAGAGAGAGAGAGAGAGAGAGAGAGAGAGAGAGAGGATGGGAATGAGAGAAATAAATTCAGTGAATGATGAGTGAGCGAATGAATGCGATAGAGTAAGAGAGAAAACGGAAAGGGTGAGGAGGAGAGCGCGAAAGTGAGTGAATCAAAAGGCTGTGAATGAAACATAGATAGTAACAAACAGAAAAAACGCTATAATTGCTCTATTTAAGTATCAGCGTGACAACCAACATACAACATTATAACAACACTTGTTTCCCTTTAGAAATACAGTCTATCAAACTTCTCTTGTTATTTTTCTGACATAAAATATAAACATTAATATATTCGTTTTTAATGTGATAACTCATGTAATTTCTACCAACAAGCTGTGAAGGAAGGGAGTTTGACGGCTCAGTATTTACACAGTGCGAGTGCTACAATCGATATATTAATTATGTTTGGCAAAGATGTGGGCATCTTGACTGTCACATTCCAAATAGGAAAATCTTTATGTATGAGTGTGTGCGTGTGCACTAACCATGTTTATTATTATATTTTTTATAACGTATCAGCTCTTTTCTTTGTCTCGTGGTGCTGCACTCTGTCACCATCATTTTTGTGTGGGTTAATGTTCATAATAATTCACCAATTATGATCTCGTTTCTTCCTGTACTTGAAAACTGAAATGGATTATCAAAGCTTAGACTCCCCGAAACTCGTATAATCTATACAATACTCCTAATCACATAAATGACAGGTGCAGGTCTATTGACCAAACAGTAAACAGATTCGGAAAAGCCGTGCCGTTACAAGCAGTTATAATTTGTTCCGAGACGTTAACAAATATTTTTTGCTCTTCTTTATTCTTCAACAATCGATATTTTATTTTAATGGACCTTGCTTTGTCTTTGCTGTAAGGACTGAATAAAAGAATTTGATCACAATGCAAGACTGTTGGTCATTAAGATGATATCATTCTATTGGGAGCATTTACTGAAAACTGAAAAGAAGGAAGATTATAATTTCATGTTGATGTTCTCGTCGTGGGCTTGGGTCATTAAAAAAAAAAAAATTGGATCTGAACTGCTCACGGACGTTAAATCAATTCATTATTATATGTTCTCTTTTATCTTAGCTCCAGCTGTGACCTCGGTTGCAAATTATATCAATCGTGCAAAGGAAAGAATGTGAAATTTGCTCACATGACGGGAAAGAAAACATAATTATGGTCAACCCACCCCAGCAACAAACACAGAAATTGACAGGGCTTTCTCCTGCACTGAGGCAAAGAGACTATACGCCCATTCCTCAATATTGGATGTGTTAAATACTTTAATTCTGATAGTTTAAGCATGTGTATGGTGTAGACATCTTTCTACCTAACGTGCCATGATGATCTTGCAATACTACTCAGACAATGACAGTCCACGCTTAAGTATAATGAAAAGTAGGCGATTATATCGAACGGAACGGCTATTTTATTTTTTGGCCTTATATTTTAACAAGTTTGTATCCTTCGTTTGGAGTTCTCCATCTATCATTTAACTCCCTAATTATCAATGTGGTCTCCATGAGCTTCTTTAGGAGACCAGAGCTATTCAGTAACAATAGTTTTGCTTTATTTTAGTTATGTAGCGACATGAGTGTGAATCTCCCACATAATATGTTTAATTTAAATGCAACTTGACCATGTAACTGAAATACACCATATATAATTTGCAATTACACAGCTGTTAAAAAAAAAAAATGCAGTTTCCGTGTAATTCATTCTTCTAATTTCTACTGTTTTAGTCAACTGCAGATGTAGCAGGATTTGTGATAACTGTTGTAGAAATAGTAATAAAAAAAAAAAGTGGTAATAGTGCTAGTAGTGGCAATATTTGTTATTGTAGTTGTTGCAATAGAGGAAGAAGAAGTGGGTGAAAAAGAACCAGAAGAAGAAACAGTGGTTGTGATAGCAGTGGAATTGGTAATAGAATAGGAAATTATACTAATAGTAATAAAGGAAGCAGTAGTTCTGAGAAGTCGAAGCCTCTGCTGCAAAGCAAATAGAAGACCCCTTTGAAGGTAGCTCATAAACAAGAGCGCAATTCGCTCTTATATGGGACGTCAGCGACAACATTTGGTTATCACAAGGAACAGACCAGGTCACAGAGCGGTGCCTCCTAGATCCAGGCAACTTAATTAATGACCACTTATGCTCTGCCTTGGGGCGCATGTCTTGTTTCCAGTCGTGAATTGCACGGCTTCGTGAACGCTAACACTAACACTAGATAGTGCAGAAACCACGGAAACAAGTGGGACTTGTGCAGACCGCCACTTAAATGTAAACGTGTGACTTTCTTTGTCAAATGTTGAAGGGCAGACATCAGTGTCACTGTCACTAGCATTGTGATTGAGATCTTATTAATACGTTATCTTAACGCACAATCTGGAGATGCATTGCTGTGAACGGGAAACGATTTCAGTGACTTCCTAGTAGCAATGTGAAAACATCTTGAGCCATTATACCCTGTGCATTTCTGTTAGGTTTCTCCCTCAACCATGAAAAACAAAACAGAGAAAAACCACCGGAACCCCATTGTTTCATTACACGACAAAGATCAAACTTAGTTATCAGTCATGTACTAGACTCAGTAAGGCAGTCTCAATCATAGGTCATGTTCTGTTACATTTCTGCTTACACTTTCTTTTCTGCAGAAAAAGGAACTGTGTGTTTAATATGTTTAAAATTTGTAAAATGTCTCAACGAAAAAGTTTCTAAGTGTGATCTAATGATCATGATGTCAGTCAGCCCACCTTTTTTATTTTGTATTATGTATGTAGCCTTTCAGTCTTGAAAAAGCGTTACCCAGTCTAGTCAGAAAAAAATTCTGAAAATAGAAATTGTGGAACATGGAAATTTTTCCTGGACAGTCTGTCTACTCTTCATCAAATATCATTATGATGCATAACGTACGCACGGGACCTCCGAACATTATTTGCCTTTATCTGAGAAGGCTAGCCTTCGGCCTTCTCTTTTGAAGACGTCAGGAGAACGGTAAATTACTAAAGTGAGCAAGAAAATTCTACATTTTCCCTATTCTCCGTAGTATTTGAGCCCGCGACGTTTTCATCGAGGAACAGAACGCTAACCCCTCCGCCACTACGTCCAGCAAAAACCAGGCTGAAGTAAGAATAAATACATGTACTGATTTTCTGCATATTTTACTCTTCTTATCTTCTGAATTCCTTTCTCCTTGGCTTCGAATCTTCTCCAAAGTCCATATCTCACGCCACTTTACTAAGCAGCAATTTCATCAAAGTAAGTTTAGTTCAACCACTTCCTCTTAAATAATATGAGATGTGTCATCGTTTTGACATCTTTAGCTTGATAGGTTTATTTATTTATTTTTGTGTTTGTGTGTGTGGGGGGGGGGGGTTAATCCATGTGTTAAAACAATGATTAGTTACTCTAATTTTCGGCTCAGTAATCTTAGTTTCTCAGTCCACGATTGAGCTTATGTATATGAACTAATTCTCATACACTGTTTCTTCAGCAAAGTCACAATTCAGTGGAATCGTACGTTGCAGATCACCCAAGATTATGGTAATTGTTATTGTTAAACTGACAGGACGAATTGATATTCTTTTCTTCTTTTAGGAATAGTATCATGAGAATTTTAACCCATTGGTGAAAAAAAAAAAAAAAAAGGCAAGATGCTAAGTTATTTTTCTTTGGGGAGTAAACCTTTTCAGTATGTGTACGTGTGTATATGTGTGCGTGCCCGCGCGTGCACACGCATGTATGTGTATAAATATTATATTTTATTTCCCAAACAAAGGGAGCGATAAAAGATCGAGTAGTATCTTTAATCTTGAGAGGACCATGATCACGACAAATAATGCAAAGAAGTCGGTGTAGAATCACTTGGCTTCTGGCCAAGGAAGGAAAGTTAGTAATCAACAATTAAAATTTGATTTATTTGTACAATAGCAGAATATGGGATGGAGAATCAACCAAAGAGTGCTGAATTGTGTATATTTAACAAACTACAAAACAGCCAGAGCAAAGAGACCAAGCACCGTTGTCTGAACACTGCAATGGGCTACAAGCTGGGTTTGTCTCAGAGTCACTCTAGATCTTCGATTACAGCAGTTAAACTAGCCGCCAAACTTCGTGGGCAAAGCAACGCCTGGTTCCCATCAGTAAGATAAAAGATACTGGTTTAATTCACAACATTCAATGTACTCTAATCGTTCACAGTGTGGGAAAGAGACAAGCTGATAAAGGGAAAATACCGATCCACTGATTAAAATTTCAGACATAAAACGAAGGACATTTTTAAAAAATCTTTTAAGGTATATCAATTTTTAATCGTAGCTTGGTGAAATCAGTTTAAATATAACAAGATAAGGATGTTCTACATTCTGGCACTCAAATGATAACATGTGCTAATAATAATGATGATAACAATACAATTTCTGCCAATACAAAAAATATTTTTTGACAGATTTTGTCTGTCAAAAAAAGTGACGAAAAAATAGAAACGTGATCCAGTAAGATAAGGATCGCAGATACGTGCGATGAAACAAGGTTTGCAATACTTCCTTTTCAGTTGACGTGACTCGCTTTCATTCTGAAGTTTGATTGGTGTAGAGATAAAATCCAGTAGAGATAAGACCATTATGCGTGTGCCTCAAAATCATGTATTCAGGTGTCGTTTAACTCCTCTCGTGTGTCTGTGCTAATGTGTTGTATGTTTCTGTTTTTGTGTGTGGGTGGATATATTGCTAACGAAAATACAATACAGTGCCGTCAGTGAGAAAGCGCACCATTCAGATGTGCTTGAGTGCGGGTGTGTGAGTGGTTATACATTATAAACATTCATTCATTTGATAGCTCGTGAAAATGTTCGGGCTACGTGTCCGTATCTACTTGAATGTCTGTCTTTTTCGCCACAATCCCTGTGTCTGGGTCATTTCAGTAAGGAATCTTGTGGGCAAATTGGTAACTGCCAGCTAGAGATACGAAAGTCAAATCAGAATGATTCTTGTGGATGTCGCTGTTGTGATTCTATTGATAGCTGCTGCTGTTGATGGTGCCCTAGGTGCTCTGACATCGGCCAACGCTGGAGACTGTGTGTGTGCTACGCTCACTGTCAACGCCAGGACAGAAGGTAACATACTCATAGCCATATTTAGCACAGTTTCATCGCGTGATAACTCCTAACAACAGCCAGTATAACAGCATAATAGTGAGATATCTTTCGCCACCACCATTCTAGCACTTGCCAGTTTATCTCATTCCTTCTTTTCACTAAAAACAAAGTCATAAGCACAGATCTAGTACAATGCTACTAGCAACTTCAATATATAATAGTTATTCGGCCACTTAAACCTCATGTGTGTATGATGGATGAAGTCTATTCAACGTATCGAAAAGCTCCAGTTGCAAAAATGTCTCATCTGAACTTATCTTTGTATTTAGTAAGCTGGGAAGAGCATGTTTTGAGAAAAAAGAAAGGAGAAGAACAATCTGGTGATTAGCAGATGGATGGATGAAGGTGAACAAGCTGGGAAACCGATAGATGTTTCGGCTGAACCTTGATAGACAAATTGCGGTCTTGGAGGATGTTAAAATCTGAGAAGAGAGAAAATTACAAGAATGCTCAGGAATAAATTCGAAATATATTTGGACAAGCATTCCCAATGAATTACATGTATATGAAGGATCTCTAAAAATATCACATCACCCCATTTTGAACTGCCTTAATTCTTGAAGTGAAACTACTTAAAATTACAACAATAACAACAACAAAACAAACTAAACTCACATTTTCAACATAAACATACATTTACTGGCTTAAATTAACGGCATTTCGAAATATGAAACTTATAAGGAGTTCCTGAACTGGCATGGACTTGATTGTCCATGGTATGCGACACCAAAAGTAGCAATTACTGACATAGTATGGAGATAGGGCTGAGAGCAACTTGTATTACCTCTGTACTTTTCAATGATCCGAACTGTGATACATAGAGCCAGAACGTTTTAACAGCGATTGTATCTCCTTTTCAACTTAACATTAAACACACACGCACCCACAGGCATGCACTTGTGCCTGCACAAACATACAAACGTGCACACACACCCAAACGTAAACACACACACACACACACACAAATAAAGACAGCCTGCATCAAACCGCCTGGAAGCATCTGCCACTTGTGTTGACATTTACTATTGAAGACAACTGACGTCTTCCTTAGGTTTGTGGGCACAAGAAGCAGCAATCCATTAAATGGAAGTTGTAAAAGAGATAAATCTGAGTATAAAATATTGCAGAATAAAACAAGGCTCAGTTTTTGACTTTGTCTTGCTCCAGGCTTCTGCTTCATTGGGAACTACATGACAGCCACTCCGACAAACGCCCAGCTGAACAGTGCTCAGTCGTTGATTGCCTGCGGAGTGGCCCAGGGAAAGTTACGTTCCAACTACATCCTGAAAGGTCACAGGGATGTCAGTGCGACCGCTTGTCCAGGTGATAACTTGTATTCGGCGATCCAGAGTTGGCCTCATTACCAGTAATCCACCTGGCTACGAGAAAATATAACTTTCAACCTCAAATGACAATAAATATTTAAGTAAGCTAAAATCATGTTCTGTTGTTTGTTTTTTTTAATTTCTACAAATCAAGACCCAGTATTGTACTTGTATTTTTTTTTCTTAAAACCACTTTGCACACTCCGTATTTCAAAACGTTCCTCTTCTATTTGAGTGAGAATAATGATAAACTTTGTTATTGATTCAATATGATCAGGATGATCTTGAATTACAACTGTTATAACTCTTACGCGAACTGGAAAGCAAACAATTTTGTCCAATTTGCCTCTTCAGATTAAACCAGTAGAGCAATTTAAAAAGTGACCGGCCTCATCAAAGTTCATATGATATAACTTAAGTATATCAAACATTCACAGTGCATCACAAGATTACTTTCATGAAAGAGAATCCAAAACTTATTTTATTATTTATGATTAAAATAGCAATGGAAAAAAAAACGAAAGAGCAAAGATCTCAACTAAGGGGCAAGTAGGGAACAAGCAAAATTGGAGAGAAAACAGTTATAACGACAGTATGTACTAAAGTGGATAGGATGTGCTTAGTTTTCCTTTGGCTCTGTGCTTATCTTGTCAGAGGATCGCATAAATGATTACTAACTCATGTAAATGATTCCCACCTTATAACTATAATAAGTAAAAATATCAAATTTATGTATGATACATTTAATATATTCACAGGCTGTTTCCAAAAGGCGCGCTGGAGGGAGGGGGAGGGGGGGGCGTGCACGTCCTAAAATATGGATATTACTAAAAAAAAATGTCATTGGAGATTTGTTTTTTCTTACTCTTCTACCTTTTCTGGATTGTATTAATAGTATTAGAATTATAGCATAAATAGTGTTAGAAAATGGCTATATCTATTTAACCTGTCTGACCCATGGTCATTCAATGGATATCCCGGCCAACTGTCAGCCGTGTTTTGGCGACCTCTGGTTTCTATGTACAGTGGTAGAACATTACACTTGTCTACAAAAATTTTGTCTTCGTGCAACCAATATGCTTACTTTATGTTTTCTGGTACACTGATTTCAAAACTGAAAAATATTTTTCTCCTATCACGTCACAATTTATAGTAATTTGTCATTTTTATGTCTCAGACACGATTTTTATGCAGTGTTGAATACTTATTTTGTCCAGTAGTACGATAAAATGAACAGTGGAATGGTGCAACTATTAAGATAGAGGTATGACATGATGCAATGAACTACTGTAGGTCTGAGAATATGAAGGATGGTATATTGCAATACAATGGGTCTACTATTTTATTGTTGCACATTGTGGTTGAAAGATGTCAGCTCTCTAAACTCTGCTTCACTATAATGTTGTTTACTCTTTGATAAGAAAATGCGCTTTAAATTAAGAGTTTTATGAATCATCCTGACAAGTTTCGTTACAGATGTAGAAAATTTATTTCACAAGATAGCTCAAAAAGCTGACAAGTAACGTGAAACTTGCTTAAAAAGACATTCGCATTTTTATATCCCAAAAGACGAGAGACTTTTCATAGATTCAAGAACATTTTAAAAGCTGTACTGTAACACAATGGCAGCGTTAGGCCTTCTGTGCCATTAATGCATGCAGTGGTTTAAAGGAAACATGAAGCAATGGATCTTCTCCTTCGAGTGTGCCTGTACAATAAACTATAAAACTATGAATTAAAAACTAACGTCTGATAGGAATGCGACTACCCCCCCCCCCCCCCGGGACGCCGCAAAATTGCATACATCAATCTCTTGGTATTCTTACACATTTTTTGATATCCCAAATTTTTATATATAATTCGACATCTTTTTATAAGTCATAAACATGTTATTCATTATTGCCGTGTTAATGTACTCACCGTGTTAGGCACAATAAAGTCGTTATCGATGTGCCGTTAAACCCCAACACAAACAAACAAAATCGAGTGTGCCAGTACGCAAAACAGAACTGGAACATTTTTGGTAATCTCAAAACAATAACTTTACTTATTGGACTGCAGATAAGATATACGGAACAAAATGTGTTCCTTGTGCTTTTGGAAAAGCAGTGATGATGCCAGTCATAACATTAGAAAACAATGACCAGAAAGGAGCGATAATGTGATTGGCAAATTAAAATGTTTAGCATATTACGCTCAGTGAATGAGCACGGTGAAAGGTTTCTTCAAGATAATAAGGTGGAGCAAAACGGATATCAAAGCAAACTTAACTTCAATATGAACCGGACATTCAACACACGAGAAAGTGCAAGAGATTCAAGAACTACTGATTTATTCAGTCGATGCTGCTAAAGTGTAGGTTCTAATATTGTTTTCATAAATATTGTGCTGACCTTTTCATCAACATTTTACCACTTTGAACTGGCTTACATAATGAATAAAATGTGTCTGTGGTTCACTTTTATTCTCAGAGACATTCAGATGTCTTATTGTTACTAAGCAAAAATGAGAACCATAAATAACAATAATATCATAAAAACCTGACATGCTATATAAAATCTTAATCAGATCTGAAATCAGAGACCCACACATAATGTAATCACATAATGTTTTCCAACAGGCAGACAAAAAGTTGAAATTTGTTATATATACAGTATACGCCGGTTATAAGAAACTCGAGGGGGGAGAATTTTTTTGGTTTCTTATATCCGAGTTTTCTTACATCTAAAAGTCGGATATAAGAAAGTATTTTGAAAAATATTTCTTATAACCCAGTTCAGTGAAAAAAAAAAAAGGTCTTAAAACATTTTTTTCCCCTCAGTTCGTGTATGTTTTGCATTAAATTAAGAAATACCTGGTTTCTATGACGGGAATGCAGTGGTTTTCTAGAAAGTGTTTTAAGTAAAAAACCATGATAAAGTTTCTTATAACAATTCACTGCTGTGTAATAAAGTTATTATGTTCCTCCTACTGGTTGCATGTGTTAAATAAGTGCATGTGCTGAATGTCTCGTTTATGCTGCTGAATCGTTTCCCGGGTTGGAACTCCTTACCTGTGATGCGCTGTCTGTGTATTCAGCGTGTGTGACTGTTCTTATTCTATCTTACTTGTGCTATGGGTTGTGTCACGATTGAACAAAATAGCGATGGCAGTGATCGCCGAAGAGGTTTCTGCCATGATATGTTGGGATGTGATGTTACGTCTGGTTAATATGTTGTCGAGAGTGCTGTAGATGGGATCGCTTAGTGGTGTAAGTTCACATTTTTCTACTCCTGAAATTTCACTTTCAACTACTTCAAATTTAGATACTCTACATATTTTCCTCGTCTGTGAGAGCCACAATTAGTCAATTGTGAATGAAACCAGATTTTGATCTTAAATTTGATATTTGATCCAATCCCTGCCGAACCTTTTGAAACAATGTCATCATTTTTCCTAGTTTCTTCAGCATAAATAAATTTATCTATTTCATCTGGAGCATTGTCTGTGATGTTTGAGTGTGATCCCCAGCAAACAGTGATGATAGGGTGATGCTGCTTTATGCAAAGGAATAGTCAG
>JBCAUA010026867.1:0-12465 GCA_038406235.1 Peronia verruculata
TGGGAAAACAACATCACGGAGTGGACAGGCCTAGAATTGGAAGACGTCTTGAGAAGGGCAGAGTGCCGGGATGGATGAAGAAGTTTGGTTGTGCAGACTACAGAGGTGTCTCTACGGACTAACGTCATCAAGGCAACGCAAGGTAAAGGCACGGGACAATTCCAGACAATTACTATATGTTTTTTAACCTGGAATGAAACCTCCAATACATCTTCGTATAAATATTTAAAAGACTAATACTTTTTCTTACAGAAGGGCATCTTATTCACCAACAACCTGAAAATACGGCTGAACATTATGATAGTAATAAACGTTTCGCAGTGGACTATTTAAAAAGAAAATTATTAACACGAACTTATTGCTTACCAACATCAGATTATGATTATTTTTTTTTTTGTTTTGTTTTGTTTTGTTTACAGTAATACGAGTATCTACCCAACGTTTGTTCGACCATCATATATGCCATCAGATATTCTGAAATCATACCACATTACTAACAAATACCATCAACCCCAAGTTAAGACCATGCCTATCAATGACTGAACTGCTCAGTTAAAGTGTCCCTCTAGATGTCTCGGTTCTTTTTTATCTGGGCAAATCTCGCACATTAAATCTAGATCCAGTTCCGCAACAAAGGACAATATCAATACGCCAAATGCAGTTTTCAAAAAAAGGTGAAGAAAAGTGGCCTTGTTCAAGGTCGGTGGCTCATTATTCGGCTTACGTAAGCCGCGTATCTGCGTGCGCCAAAGTATATGAGTGTGTCTATGTGTGTGTGTGTCCGTCCTGTTTCAACTCCACTGGTTTATTTTATTTTATTTTGCTTTATTGTTCGCAAGCTATCTTTCCTTTTTTTTTTTTTTTTCTTCTTCTTCCTTTTCTTTTTTCTTTTTTGCTTTATTTATTTATTTATTTTTTTCTTTTTGCAAACAATACGCCAGGGGCGTCTCACTTGACCTGTCTATGGGGAGTACTTTGTACTCTGTGACTTTTAGTGTGAACAGCGAAAGATGGCATTCAAAACTCTTACAGGCTACGAGGTTTGATATTATGTTTGTTCAGCAAGGTTGACTCTCTTAATGGAGCTTTCTATATTAGTTCTCCAGGAACAGAGGAGGTATAACTTTTTACTTTACCCATCTTATTTAGTTTCCCATACTGGCTCAATATCTGGTCTACCATAACGCCTAGTCTGTTTTAGACATAGATTTCTTAAATTCATAGAAATAAAACTTGTAAACTACTAGGGCATTTTGCAGTATTACCAGAGTACGCTACATCGAAACGCCACAGTTGACTGAGCTTTCAGAAATATGGAATTCTATTGTGAAAGCAACGATAGTATGGAGTTAAACGTCAGGTGCATGCATATTTCTTGAGAATTGTGGATGACAGTCTTTGCTTTGGACGTTCATCGCAGGTCTCTCAGAGAAATAAATATTTGTTTCAGAAATGACTGGAGAAATTTACAGATATTTATTAATTCATTATAATGTCTATTTAAAAAGCATCAACCTTTCCGCCTTTTCCAATAATCAAATAAATTAATATTCTGCTACTCTATGACTTTTACGAAATTATGCAAGGTAAAACAAAAGTGCTTGTTTTTGATCACACAGTGACTGATAGCTTTCCTGGTCATTCTGGAGTTACACTGGCGAAATAGGGATATTCAACTGTGTGAAATGTGCGCACACCGTGACTGCTCACAGAATAAAATCGTTCAGCCAACTCTCACATTCTTCAGTTCTAGGGTTCGTTTTAAAAAGTTCATGTCTAGGTGACTTCAAATCTGCTTAGGCTCGGCATTTTTCATAGAATTCACTGCACTACGTTCTATATACGTCTTTCAACCTCCTGATGGAGGTTATCTCGAGTCACTGCTCTAGGATAATGGCCTAATTTTATTCTCATTCTATACAATCAATATGAAGTTATGAAATGTTTTTTAATTTGAGTATTTCTGTGTTTCAGTTATATTGTCTAACTCTCATGCTTAGAAACATGAGATATAAATCTCTTAAGCGTTGCTTTCATGGAACCCACTATTCAGCATTTTGCTCATGGTTGACGTCATAGTCCTCTGGAACGGAAGCAAACGAAATATCTCGAACAAACAAAAATCAATGCCGTGCGAAAGGTGGCTTGTAATGTTCTACATTTAGATCTATACTAAACTAAAAGAGAAAATAGAAAAGACTTGTTTTGACGACGGCGTCAGCTTTGTGCGTGTGCATGCATGTGTATATGATGAGAATCAGTTATCAGTGGCAAAAGGTGATGACAGATGAGATGTTCTGAAGAGCGACCTATACTCTGGAGAGGAGGACAGTAATCTTAGAAGTGTCAATAAGGCGAACTGCTCGAAGACGGGGTCTTTATTGTGGATTTATGTATTTTAATTGGCGTTTCAATGTCTTTCGAGTCTGCCTTCTTCTGATGCTATTCGGAATAATTGTGTCTATATTGTATTTAAATCCAAAAATAAATAAATAAATAAAAAATCTACATGCATACTGTGTCTCGGCAGCTATAAAGGAATATCCTTTTACGGGCAAACAAAATTTACATCACCATACCTTACATTACTTAATCCTTACCTTATACCCATATTACCCTTACCTTATTTATCCTGCCTTACCTAAACATACACTTACCCTCACCTAACCTACCCTATCCTGCTTAAACGCACCTTTACCCTTTCCTTAAGTTAATTTACCGAAACATGCCCTTACATTACCTTACTTACCCTACCTTACCTAAACCTCCCCTTACCTTGCCTTTACCTTTTCATTACCTTACCCTTTCGTTGTTGTTTTTCTTAAGCCTTTCAATCATATTAAGAAAGTAGGATTATCTCGGCTTTTGGAAGTTGCCAATTTTGCTGAGAAATTTTGTGGATAGAAATTTGGAGTCTGAAAATTTTGCCGGGACAGCTGCACTCAACCTACTCTTCCATCGATTTTGAACTGCCAAGGGTTCTTTTACGTGCGTAACTTTCACACGGGAACTTCGAAATATATTCTTTTTTTATCCGAGAAGGCTAGAGGTCGGACCTGTGGGACAGTTGAGTCACTGAAAAAATGCAGTTTTTTTTTATCTTCGTGTCCTGTCATCCCCCCGATGCAGAACCCGCGAGTCGATCCCGGCCTGTTTTTTCCATGAGCAGACGCCATACCACAGAGCCACTGAGCCGCCCAGCCTTTTCGTTGTCCTATCTTGTTTTGTCTTATCGTATCTCATCTTATGATTTTCAAACCCAGCGCAAAGAGGTTTGTCTTGTATTTTGTTATTTAAATCTAACCGCTTATCTCTTGAATTAAGTCTAAATAATTACATGGATGGGAGCAATGGCATTCCGTGTATTGTCTGTTTCTTCCTTGTCCCAGGTAACAATTTGATAATGATAATAAAAATGATAATAATAAAGACGTATTTTAAAAAAAAAAATCGAAGCTTTGAGTCATCAATACAATTACCAGTGGTTATAAATAAAAACAAACAAACATAGAAAAACTTCCCCACTTCGGGATCGCCACAGGTTCGGATCGCTTAACATTGTTTGCACCTCCCATTTTATCTATTATTTACTCCCTATTTGTATTAATTCATGATTTTTGGCTGCCTTAAGGTCATAAACTTCGCAGTTGCTTTTCATTTAAAATCGTTATCATAACGATTTCAGTGATTTCCTTCAATTATATTCTTCCCACTATTTTGTCTAAGCTATTTATACCCTGTTAAGCACATCATTTGTGGTGTGTTTATCTCTACAAACTATGTTAACTGCGACAACTACTACTTGCAATATCTGCCTTGACATTAAAGTCATGTGTGTAAAATAAATAAATAAATAAATGAATAAAATATAATAAAAAGATAAATAAATAATCATGATCACATTTTCGAAAGCTGGCCAAAATTGAAGATGATAAACTGTTTTACACCTACGGCTGACTATCTATGGATCCTTTATTTAACCTTTCGGGTCTTCAAAACACGTATGAGGTCTCTTGTCTTTGCAATAGTTTCCGTTATCTCTAGTTCTGTTCTGTCTTTACTTGGGAAACACCTCTGCCAGTCTTTTATGGAAAAACCCCACGTCGAGCACCTGACAGACATGCGGCATTCCCTTTATAATTACTGATAACACAATGACGCCAGAGCTTCCCTCCCTTGTCTCTCCTAATCTCCCCCCTCTCAGTCCTCCCCAACCACTTATCCTTGCCATTACACGGTTCTACACACCTGGAAAGTCCTGGCTCGTATGTTAACAGAATGGTAAACAGTAAGGTAAGACCCCAAAATACGAGATTGCAAAAATCGATGGATTTAATTTCAAGCTGTGGGTTCGCTAATGTATTCTGTCCGCTTAATTCTTCAGTGGCAGTTTGGCCTATCCGTCGTATACAGCGCGGAGCCAATAGCATATTATTTTGCCACCTTCGAAATGTTTAGCGGGAAAAAAACAAGAGGTCATCAAACATATTCAATATCGAAAACATAAATGCATTTTTTAAATTCAGGGTGCCAAAATTATCGAGGTCTGTGTGTACATACTTTTTTTAGTGCTTCTTTGTATAAAGTAATTTTATCACTAATTAAACAGATCATGAGCTTGTGTTGATTTTCTTAAGACTTTGAGCCCTGAGAAAGTAAAAGTTTATCTCGGCTTTTGCTGAACAATTTTGTGGGTAGAAATTTGGAACTTTTGCCCCGGCAGCGGCACTCAGGCCTACTCTTCCATCGATCTTGAAACGCCAAGGGTTCTTTAACGTGCGTAACGTACACACGGGACCTCCGAAATATATTCTTTTTTATCTGAGAAGGCTTGACGTCGGACTTTCCTACCACAGGAAGCCAGGGGACCTTTGAGTCACTGAAAAAAAAAAAAAAAACGTGGGTGTCTGATCTTCTGGTCCACCTATCCTCCGATGCAGGACCCGCGATTCGATCCCGGATGCCCCCTTCTTTGATCATGAGCAGACGCCAAACCATAGAGCCTCTGACCCCGCAAGTTCTTGTGATACCCGTTCACTACTCGGCAGATAGAGCGGTGTGGAAAGATGAGCCCAATAACTGTCGCAGTGAGCAGTCTTGCTGAAAA
Source organism: Peronia verruculata (assembly GCA_038406235.1). NCBI lineage: Eukaryota > Metazoa > Mollusca > Gastropoda > Systellommatophora > Onchidiidae > Peronia > Peronia verruculata. Next base: position 5,108 of record JBCAUA010026867.1, read on the forward strand.
TTTGAATTGTTGAAGCTGAAACAGATTAGTTTGGCCCAAAGATACGTAGAGCCTTTAACCTGCTGAAAAAACAAGGGGGAGGGGCGGGATCCTTCGATCATTTTATCACGGTAAACACATATAATGATTATATACATAGCATTATGCATATTATTCATTTATACCATCTATATATATTATGTATGTATTTGTAGACATGTATATAATTTGAAAAGCCAGTCATTCCAATTAATTTCTTCTAATTATATCGGCTACTGAGCTCTATTAAAACATATTATTTTAATCTGTACTTTTAAAGTTAAAAACTTTCTTGTATTGATTCGGGAACGAAACATTTAAGTATAAATAAGTCATTGCTTGACAACAGCCAGTGATAAAGTGAGAAATAATAAGAAAAACAGTTCAAGGGGGGCTTGAATTCAGCATGCTTTTTTTTTTCTTTCTTTCTTTCTCTAATCATTCCTCTTTAAGTTTTCTCATTTAAAAAATAAATCTGAAACATAACATGATATAACATGATGCCATTGTCCAACAGCTTGTTCCAGAAGCTATGCCGAGCACAAGAAGTGATCAGTGATGTCACCGACCATCCTCAGAGTAACGTTTCAAGACCTACGCGTTCTGAGAGGATGAGTGCAATTACACATACTTTTTGGATAATAAGGAAATACATTTTGACCAATGCAGAAAGAATAATTCAAAGAAAAATATATAAAGAATACACAAGTATTCATTGACACTTTCCATATGTCTACATAATAATATATACCTCCATACCTACATATCCATACCCAAATGTGACACACACACACACACACACACACACAGATACATGTCCATATAGTATAAATATCATTCTGCAAACTAACGACTCAGAATTTTCAGTTTCAGAAAATACATGGCTTACACCACACACTTGGAGAAAGAAGTGGAATAAGATGGACATTTCGTAATAAACTCTTCAACTCCTTTATGATCAAATACACAAAAATCGTGTATTTTAATACTGTAGATCGGGGCTATCTTGCAGTTCCTCAACTGCATTGCTAGTGTTACAAGCGCTCAACATCTGCGTTAAAGGTATTTGAAAACTGAGCTCAAGTTTCAGCCAAGTTAGTGCTAATCAAACATGCTGGACAGCAACATCAATGAGAAAACCATCTTTCTCTAGCTCTGTACGGGGAGTTATTTCAGCTATTTGCTCTCTCTCTCTCTCTCTCTCTCTCTCTCCCCTTCTCTCATCAATTGAACCGTCCGAGTTTGACCGCCATCAGATGCTATTAGCATGAATGCACTGAAATCATTCTATCTCGTGGGATGGTGATTATTGACATAATGATATCATTATTTTATACAAGAAGCACACTGCGCTGGAACTTAAGGTTTCTTGGATATATATTTCAGTACATAAAATGGGTAAACAGTTAATGTTATTATATTAATATATTACAGTATTGTTTACACAAGGACAGGCTACCTTTATAATTTCTAGACACAAACAGAAAATACATTGAAAGAAACAACGTTTGAAATGAGGGTGAATTCTACTGCACATTATGCTTTTAGTAATCAATAATTATATGTAAAAGTGCTTGGAATTTCACTCTCAATTAAAGTTTTAGTAAAAATACTGCATTTCCTCTTACAAAATATGCCTCACCATGTCTGTACAGGTAAGTCTGTAGAGCTTAAACCTGATAGTTTAACAACTACTTGTGAGGATACAGCATTCCAGAGATTTATTTACTTATATAATATATTCCTTTGAAAAAGAAGGAGAAAGAGCGTGGAGCTTGATCTCTTATTTCTTTGGATGACACCCTGTCCATTGCTGAGCAAAGAAAATCTTTTATTATTATATAATTCTGCTTGGCTCAAAACTAGCCACCAGACATCCTTGCTCACTGAGGGAGGGCTGGCATAGGTACGTGACTGAGTCGTTGGAAGAAGAGGGCGGGACAGGGTGAGGGGAGGTGGACGAGGGACATAACGTGCTCTTATTTCCAGCCGGGTTTTGTCTCTTAGAATCTACTACTTTACACAGACTTGCAAAGAGGAGGCCTGGAGCTTCTTTGACAAACTGGGACCCTCCACCCTCTGCCCTCATTCTCCTATCCCCTTTGATTTATTATTATTATTATTATTATTTATCATTTCATTTCTTCAACCTTGCTGGCATATTTAAGAGGTTAATTTTGCAAAATATTGTCTATCTATTATTGAATGTCGAGCCCCGACTGAGCCAGGATCTGCATGTTAGGAAAGCCGATTAACCACTGAACGACCACCCTTTCAAGACCAAGATGAACATATCAACCTGTATATGCTATCCTTATATTCTGATAAAGCATAACTTTTAATGAGAAAACAAACACCCGAAACGGAACTTTTGTAGCAAAAATCTGACTCAGTGCCCCCCCCTCCCTCCCGCCTCTCTTTTCTTAAACGTTCCTATTGCAACTTTTTATCATTATTAAATGTGAGAATGAAGATACACCTCAGACCTGCAATTTGAAAGTACACAATAGAATCTCCATTTTCAACTCTTTAGGTGCAGACTCATTATATACAGTTCATGCTGTTTAAAATTCAAAATGTTGCAAGTGATACTGTTTGACTAAATCATGACTCTACAATTTTCATAGTGAGAAATAAAATCAGTGCTCACAGTAACTAACTTCTCTGTGTGTTTCGATGCGTTCTGTATTTCATACTCAACATTTAAGTATAGACGGCTTCTCTGTGAAATCATCACTTTATTCACATTTTTGTACTAAAATTGTTATTGCAACTTTTGTCCAAGATGGAACTTCAAATACAAACCCTGTCCATCGCACTAGCCAGCATAGATGAAAGCCACATTACAATGCGGATGGAAATTTCTGTGTATTAACTTTTGATGCGATCTTGAACATCCAGTAAATATAAGATAATAAGCTACTAAGAAATTAAGTCACCAGTGAAATATGGGGTCCAATAATATTTAATGAAGGCAAGTGGACCGCTCACAAACGTATCCATTAAATAAACGTACATCATTATTCACTGCCAAAAGATCAAAGGTTGTTTTGATAGAATAGATTGTGTTCGTGGTCTGTTGAGTCTATGGCTGCTGCCATCTCAGTTTTGATGAAGCAATGATAATAGTTCAAATTCGACTAGGCGGAGTGTTTGTACCCCCTGCTTAAAATAGAACACTCATTTATGTATGTTACTACTCAACCACATGAACTGAGAACAGCTGTCACCGGCCCGATGCATTTTTTCAATGTCAGTTGTAATACGCAGTTTGAAGTGTTTGCACTCCCTGTATGTCATATCCAACATTGCAACCACAGCCTGTGCTGTCAGGTAAGTGAAATTAGATAGAGCCAGGTAAGAGAGAGACAGGGTGACCCCATCAGACAGTCCCATCTTCCAGAAGACAGCCATGTTGATGGTGCTGGCACACAGACCAAACAAGACAGAGACCGGAGCCAGACATTCTCTGAGGACCACATAGGAAATGTCCAGCCCGACATTACTGACCAGTACTGTATGAGGCTTGAGATCTTACTAGGTCAAATTTGGCGAGACAAACATTATCTGTATTGTGCGGTTAAATTTTGTGTTCTTTTCAGGAAATACAATTTATTCACAATCTAAATAGCAAATGGATATCCACATGAATTCTTGATTTTATAACTACATTGATCAAGTCTACATTCCATGTATATGATATGGTATGGTAAGCCGCTCTTTGGGTTATAGTTCATATTACATATGAGAAGAGTTGCAGAATAAAGAAGAACTGTGGGTTGTAAAAGACTTTTGATTTCTTTCATATCTGTTAGCAGATAAAATCGGCAAATACAATCTGGCAAACACAGACCTAAGCAGAAAATTCAAGTCTAAACGTCACATTTCAGTGATCCATTGTTTTTTGTATCTTTCACTACGGAGATTTAAGATTTCTCTTCTTTGTCAGTCATCTCAGGAAGTCTTGATCTCAGCATATTTAGTCTGTACCGATCTTCAAGCTTGATTAATAAATTAAGTGAGGAAATCACCTTTAATCAACACGTCTTCTTTCTTTCTTTCTTTCTTTCTTTCTTTCTTTCTTTCTTTCTTTCTTTCTTTCTTTCTCTCTTTCTTCCTTTCTTTCTTTCTTTCTTTTCTTTCTTTCTTTTCTTTCTTTCTTTCTTTCTTTCTTTCTTTTTACTCAGATGGTCATGAACGTTTTGAAGGTAGTTGGTTTCGATGTACACTCTATTGGCAAATGTCTCGTTAAGATTGATCTCTATTCCTACTTTATTTTCTTAACTTTCTCTTTAGTTTCTGAACTCCGTATAAAACCCAGAATATCTTACTAAAATATCGAGGTCGTGTCTTCATACCGTTTGGATTTGCCCCCCAAACAAACATAGAGATACATGAACCGTTTATAAGAGTACTTTGATCTACAGACATAACTAATGATTTTGACCAACTCACACCAGCTCTATGACATAAGTTTTGCCTTCAAAAATCCAAACTGGAGTATATTTATTGGCAACCTTCTAAAGAAATTTTCAAAATTCAGTTTTACAATTTCTGGTCCAATTAAGAATTGCCAAAGATCAACCACTTACACAGTGCCTTACATCTGTGCGCAATGTGATTTATTTTAACAGGTCTATATGGAGCCGACTGTACTGATTTTTACTTTGTGCAATTTTTGGATCGATTTAACATAATTTATCTCCCCAACAGTCAAGTTAACATACTATTTCTTATTACTAACAAAGAAATTATTAATCAAAGAAGAAGGAGAAAAGTCAAGTAATATCAGACCCGACACGATGAAATCAGGCCCTTGTCAATCTGAGCCGACAAGAGAAATCACGTGTTTTGCAAAAGTGAATGAATTTTTAACGCATTTTTGTTGTTGTTGTTGTTGTTGTTGTTCTTTACCAAACCCTTCTATATCAATCTAAAAATGAAATTGAGAGTTCAAGTTACTGAAATAGATCGAGTAAAAGTCCAAACACTGTCATTACGCGGATTGGCCTAATAGAGCTGTGCAACGAGGTCACTCAGACGCTCGCCGCGTGTAGCGGGGCTACACATTGGAGGGCTGGAACTATAATACTTAGCGTTGAAATTAGTCTTTTATTGACGATTACAAGAGAACCAGGAAACTTTCAAATATGCGGTTTTCGCCAAAAATTGTGGAAAAATATATAGTATATCATACCGTATAAAATTCTCGTTTATTTTTATCGATTCATTCCTAGCGCTCCAAAATAGGAATGAATCGATAAAAATAAACTTATATTGTTCTATCAGAATCGTCTTGTTTAGCTGCATAAAACTCTGTCTATAACCTGATAGTATAATAGAAATAAATCACAGCAAAGACAGGCCATCGTCAAAGTTTCGTTTAATTTCCACTAACTGTTTTATGGGAATGATGTCTGTAGCTTGGCGAAAGAGGCAAACGAACGAGTATTTTAAAAACATTTTTATGCATCTTCCTCATTAGCACATAACAAAGATTTGATTTTGTTTCTACAATGATCTGAAATGGCTTCGGTAACATGGAGAGAGCATATCAATAATGTTTATTTCGTTGTCATTTTTAGTGTCTAGGAGGAAAGAGTAAGCCGTGTGATATTTATAACTACGTCGTTAAGATACAGAGAATATTATACAAGTGATCTGGTTAAGTTAAAATGTATTACCTCGCACTTGGATTGCCTGAATTCGCCATCAATACAAAATAATTACTGAGAACACGAGCTATATTACAAGGAGTCGCTTGCAATTTTAACGAAAAATACTAAAAATAATATTTGATAAATTCAGACCCTTTCCTTGTTTGCGTTAGACAAAGAGGCAGAGAACAGTTTTACATTATCTTAGTTCAATCAGAGCAGTATCTTATGATCTGTCGCTTATTTATATTTTCTTGCCAAATAACCTTATCTTTTATAATGAATATGAAACAGACTGCTAGATCGAATGGGAGATCGTTGTGTTCAGTCCCATTACTTCCCTTTACCAGACAAAAGAAGAACTGAACTAGCTGTGTAAAGAGGAGGAAAAAATCTTTGCGATCTTTTCTTCAAATGTATATCATGAAACATTTTTGAAAATTTTCTTATTGTTGTAATTTAATCAAATTTCTTTGGTGTTCAGTCTTTCAAATGACAAGAAGTAAAAGAATTGTTTCCTCTTCACACTTCATGTTCAACACCTTTTTGGCCGGCAAAAGGGAAGTAACAGGACTGTTAAAATGATCTCCCTTTACACAAGTCCCGCTTTTGGGAGGGGCAGATAATCTGCGAAACGATCTCCCACTACAACCTTTATTTCGACCCTTTGGAGTTTAATATTAGTTGGTAATCACTATAGAAGCTGATGTGAAGAGTCAGACCGATTCCGCCCTGGGACATAATGTACATGGCAAGCGTGTGCACCTCGAGATTGATATTTTGAATGTTTAAACTGACTGTTAATGAGAGAAAAAGTGTTTGTTGTATTGAACGTTCCATTCTATCGAACTTACAATTAGGACCAAACACTCTTGCGTGTTTACTTTTCAAATATTCTGATATAGTTGTAGGATATTGTCAAACACAGTAGGCATTTTTTTTCTGCTCTATGCAAGTACAAACATAGATCTTTGTACAAGGTTGCATGCCAAATTTCATATGGCTATATTCAGTACTCTTCAGTTCATGTGTCTTTTATGGGTTTTGTTGTAAAGTTATAGAAAAAAATCAATTTGATGACCATCACACAAAGAAACAGTTAATTTGATGTCTTCAAGCCGTGCATTTTTTTCTCTCTTTCTCTTGTATCTGTGTGTGTGTGTGTGTGTGTGATCGATATCTTTAATAATGATATTTTATATATCCAACAAGTGTTGTTGATGACAGCAACGAGGAAGTGCTGAATATTTTATCAAATTACATTATGTTAATTTCAGTTTGAAATTGTGAAATATTACTTCATCAGATGCAGTGAAACATGAAAGTACAGGTACAAAGAAGAAGAGGTCAATAAAATATTGTGACTCCCCAACTCACGTACTCACCTCAAAGGCTGATATAGTATATCACTGAGGACTCAAAAAACAAGTAACACTGAGCTCTATACAAAATAAAAAGTGTTGCACACCTCTGAAAAAAAAAAAAAAAGAAGAATCTGAGCCGTTACAAAAACATTACTATCAAACCATTTTATGTTAATGCTTTGACAGGCTTTAACTGCTCCTTTGGTTTGTTATCATCCCTTTGCCTTTATTAGATTCATCTTATATGTTTCTAATTTGAAGTACCGTCATACTCGTTGAGAAATTAATGATATCTTAAAAAAAAAATAATTAAAATATA